>JAWWEW010000048.1:8679853-8703259 GCA_035583185.1 Anabacerthia variegaticeps | reverse complement strand
ATCCAGAAAGAACCAAACAACAACAGTTTGTAATAAACCCCTCCACCCCCAAATGACAAGGCAAACAGTTAAAAGGTCTTTTGGCTCGCTCGCTCTCTCTCTCTCTCTCTCTCTCTCCCCCTCTCTCCCCTCTTTTCCTCACAGTAGCTTCCGCGGTGCCCGCGATCGCTCACGGATCAAGACGGTCAAGTTAGGGAGGGGAAAAACACAGTCCAGCTATCCAGTGATACCAGGATCGCAGTGTCTCCATCCTCACTCACTCCACCGAGAGCTGAGTTCTTGACCTATGCAGCAAAAACCACAGAAACCCACCCCCCAGCGACTCCCCTCTGCCGAGCCGTCTTTTCCCCTCCCCTCCCTCTCTCAGGCTGGGAGAACAGAACAAAGGTTTTGGTCTGAGTCTTTAAGTCAGGATATGCATATGCCTTGGTTCTTTTGTTAACCATCTTCACCGAGGTTTAGGGCGTAGGCTCCAAGCCTTTAGGGGGGAATTCCAACGAGATACCAAGCTATAACAGCAGTTAAGAAGTGAGAGTAAAAATTTGCTATTTTTTGCTTCTCCTGGCACTATTCCTGGAGAAACTTGAGTTTCTAAATGTGGCTGTCACAGCAGCTATTACCAATGACACAAAATAATTAAGCTGTAGTTTCTCTTGTGGTGGGACCATGTCGTTATTTTGTAGTGATATGTCCGTGCTAGGAGGAAGAGTGTCATGCTTGATTGTTGTGATGGATGCTTCCAGGAAAACCGGATGAGTCTCCAAAGGCAGGTTGTCTAATGCTTTCCATGTGCATGAAATCCTGTTGGTTACATGGCAGATCGCTAATTGAGCTGTGTGTTGTTTTTTCTCAGTTTTCTGATGAGATGGTGGGATGGGCAGCACCCACCTCATTTTTCACCCTGTTGCTTTTGGAGGCGATAACTGCTATGTTTGTTATTTTCAGCCAGCCATAAGAATGCTGTAGCCAGGTGTTATTCTGATTCTTTAATCAAGTGAATGCTTTCATCTTTTGATGACTTGAACCACCTGTGTGGGGTTCCAGGTTTTCAGAAGTCCTGAACACTTTGGGACACAGATGATCAGCAGTGCTGAGAAGCTCTGGTAGTCCCTGGCTGATGAGTGCTGCTGAACTGTGCTTCATGCAGAAATTATACTGTGAACATGCTGTGAAACCTGGGGACCTTGAGAACAATCTTTCTTTTTCCAGTATTTAAAGTATTTTCTATAGGTTGCCTCAGATAAATCGGATGGTGTTGTAGTGCAACTGTGAAATCCTGCTCTTTGGTTCTTAGAGGCATCAGCTCTTCATGTTGCACCCAATTTAGCTTCCCAGGGGGAAAAATTTCTCCTGTGGCTTGGGCAGCAAACACGGTCCTTGTGCTCTGGCATGCTCCTGCAGGGGCTGGGAACCCTGTGTGGGCCAGGGATGCTCCCCAGCACTGTGCTGATGCTCTGCTGAAGTGAACATGAGCTTGAAAAATGCTGTGCTCAACCTTCCTGACATTGCTGAGGACCAACTGCATAGAAGCTGGGTTTTTTTCAGTAGATGTTGCTGTACATATGTTGGAGTGTCAGGGAAAAAAATCCTTTCGACTATATGTGTTCTTAAACCTTAAGGCTGAGGCTTTTTTTGTTTGTGTGTCTGGAGTGGAAGAATCCCATGTTACATTTGGTTTGTATCTCTTGTTAGAGGTGACATTGTGCTCAGTGCTGAACAGGCTGGGGATGCTGCGCTACACATGACCTGTAGTCTCAGAAGATGAGCATGGAGCAGAATAGAGACAATAGGATGTGGAGGTGGGGGAAGCTCAGCCTTGTGCCCATTGGTTTGATTGCTGCTACCACTACTCTTCACCTGGAGCACCTCAGGAAAGGGACGACAACCAGCACAGGAAATTGGGGTGCTGTCTGCTGGTGGGAAAAGTCTCTGAAGCAGCAAGAAGAAATACTGAGTTTTGGTTGAGATGTCAAACCTTGATAAGGCAAGAAATTTCAGTGAACAAATAAGGAAGACGGGTGCATGTGTGAACCACAGGAAGGCTTTTGGAGGGTGCTGGAGTCATCTCAGTCAGTGAGCAAAGCTTTTTGCTTTGTGTCAGTGCAACACAGCAGGTCCTGGCTGTGACGGGAAGCCTTAGGGGATATGGTAATTAGAGAAAAGTAACTAAAAACTAAGTCATAAAAATAGTAAGAGTTTTACCAGCTCTACTGTGCATAGGCAGACAGCAGGGAATGTGGGTCACACCATATGAGTTAGTCAGGAATAAAATCCAGGTCTGTTAGTGCCCCAGGCCTTTCCATAAACACCAGACGATAACTCTTTCTTTCAGCACATCTTGGATGGGAAGGGACCTCCATTTTAGGTGAAAGACCAGGCTCTGCTCAGTCCAGCAGCTAATCCTGTTCTGCTTTTTGCCTTCTCCAGGTGCAAGTTCTTCAGCCTCACAGAAACCCCCGAGGACTACACCATCATCGTGGATGAAGAGGGCTTCCTCGGTGAGTGTCAGCATGTGTCACTTTGGTATCCAGCTGGGGGAGGAGGAGGAAAACTTGTCATCTTGCTGAGATTATAAACCAAAGTACTTGTAAAACAGGTCTGTTTGTCAGTGCTGGTAGTACAGCTCTGAAAGGTGCTTTGATCACTTAAATGCAATGTCTCTGCTGCTGTGCTGTACAAGGTGATTCACACACTGAATATGAATGTATTTGAATGCTGAAACAGGAGCACACGCAGGTCTTAAAGAGCAGTTTAAGCAAAACCATCTGTGTATTACCGTGTTTAGGTTGGACTCGATGATCTCAGAGGTCTTTTCAAATCTAGTTGATCCTGTGATTCTGATTCTGTGATTCTGATTCTGTGTTAAAATGAGCTGGCCTGTGTCCCCGAGCCTCCAGAAGCACACCACATCTTGGATCTCAAGCTTCTTCTACCAACTTCTCTTTCAAAGGAGTACTTGAAGATGAGTAGTTTGTACCATCCCCACAGCCAGCACAGTGCTGTAGAGTTGTGAATCAGCTCCTTTGGCTCATCACCAAAAGCTTTCTTACACCCAACTCTTCCTGTACTAAATGTGCCATCTTTGCTTGTAGTGGTTGAAGGAATCAAAGGCGGAGTCAGCTGTGTGTCACAGAAGGTGATTGGCAAGTGCTTGACAGCTGCAGAGTCTTGGCACTGGGCAAGTGCTGATGGAGGGAATGGTTTGCCTTTGTAGATGGAAATAGTTTGTAATTTTATCATCTGTGAAGGTTTTGTTTGTAGCAATGTTATTGAGGTGCTGGAATGAGGAAGTCTTGGGCAGCTATTATTACTATTATTGTTCAGTCACTCCTTTCTGTGGTTGGGATTAAAAATCTACCCAATTTAAAGTTGGAGAAAATTTATTAAAATACGAAAGAAGATGGTTTCTTTCCTGACTAGGAATTACCTGTTGAGAACCTTTTTGTGACATTGTAGTATCCAAAACACAAGGAGAAAACTTGAAACAACACCATCTTTATTTAGTACAGAGTCAAAGATCAGTAGCCTTGCTGAATTAGTCCCTTTTCTGTTTCAGGAATACTCATAAACATGCAATAGTACAAACTACATTTTAGAACAGTAAAATGGGAACTAAAGATTTTAATAAATAAATCACTGCGTTGAGAATAGGTAAGTGGATCTTTACAGCTATAGCTGTTTATAATTTGAGAGTTACAGCATTTGGTAGAAAGTCTATGTCATATGCTTTTGCTCCCAAAAGAGGAGGTTGCATACAATTGTGCTACCAGAGTGTCCCTTGTGACATTTGTTCAAGGGGCATATGCACAAGAATTTTACTACTATTGACAGTATCAGCTTTTTTGTTGTCAGTGGCAGCTGGGGAAAATCAGTTCAATTTGGTTATTCCATAATAGTAGGATACAGAGCCTCCCTCTAAGAGCTTCGTTTAAAGAAGAGACTTACCAAAGTAGAAGAAGGTTTTTGGTTTTTTTTTCCCAAGGGGCACAGTGCATGGCAGAGCAAGAAACCCAGAGATTCCTGTTCTCAGGAGGGTGTCTGTGTCACTGAACTGTGCTGTCCATGCAGGTGGGATATGCTGAGGGCACGCTCACCTCCAGCATTGCATCTGTGTCTGAGATCCATGGCACTTGTTTCTCTATCCTGTTGGCACAATGCACATTTCTCAATTCAATCACCGGTGGCAAGTTTAGATTTCAACCACCCCTGTATGATCTCCAGCAGCCACGTTGCTCTTTATCTCTCTGGAAATTATTCTAACTTGAAACAAGCTCAAGCAGTGACCTTGCTCATCCATAGTGGGAGATGTTGTACTGTGCACCAGTGGCTTGTGCTTGGAGCAAATCCCAGGTCTGGCATGACCAGTGTCCTTGAGGAGCTGCATGCCCCACTGGTGCCCAGGTCATCTCTGTGAACCAGGCAGTGCTACTGCACTTCAGTGCAGCAGTCCTCTCTGCTTTGACCTTCTGTTACCTTGGCTCTCACCGGCACCTGAACTTACTGCTGGGAGTCATGGTGCCCGTGTACCTTCCATTTGGCCTTGGTTTTGGCAGCATATAACATCCCTGTTTTCACAAATACACCGTGTGCAGTTGGTATGTTAAAGCAGGGCTTTGCAGGAGAAAAGATCATTTTCCAGGCAATGCAGGGGAAGTAGGGAGCATGCTGAGGTCATCCTTTGCTACCACATGGCATGGAAGCAAGGTGCAAAACTCAACCTGGCTAGAAATGTTGTAATGCTGGCAGCTTCATCCCCTTTTCTGTGCTTTTTCCTAGGAAGTGGTGGTGTGCTGGCAAGACCTGTGTGCACTGCATCCTGATAACTTTCGTACCACAGCCCATATTCTTCTTTCTGAATTGTCACCACCACATCCAGAGCTTCATCTCAGGGTTAGTCCTGTCTACAGCTGTTCCATCCCTGTTCCTCAATTCAGTATTTTCGTGGCCTGGAGCAGTCCAGGATCTAACATACAGGATGCCCTGTAACAGTAAAGGGGCTCTTCTTCGCTCCCTGCTTCCCCTTGCAGCCTAGCTATAAATGTCGTGTGAGGAGCAAGCTCACTTTACCATAGTATAGCATGTCATCAGCCCAATGGGTTCAACAGAATCAAAATCTCCAAGAGTTCCAGCATCCCACCTTTTTGCAAAACAGCACCAGTCATGTCTGCCTGGGGTGCATCATCTGCTGCTTGTCCTGAGTAGCCAAGTGCCAAGTTCAAGAATTACAGGGTGAATCTTCACCTTTGGTGAGCAGTTCAGATAGCAAGTCCAGTAATAAGTCTCTTTCTTTCCAGGTAACTGTTTTTCTTGCAGTGCTAAATAAACTCAGTATAAGTCTCTGAAGGACAGGTTTTTCTGTGTGGAAAATTAGGACCCTTCTTTCTCAGACGCCTGTATGAATTTTTGCCACAGCAGCAGTGAGGTTGTCATCCCCAGTGTTAGCCATGTTAGTTCCTTCTGCACGTCACAAACATCCCTGGTGGGAAAAGAGTAGGCTGAAGAAATATTGGCACTTTCAGCAATCCTTGAGGTTAACACTTCAAACATACTGACATGCAGTAATCGTTCAGAACTGTTTTGTCAAAAAATAATTCCTAGGCTTGTTTCCCTGGGAGCAGCAAGTAATTCAGGCTGCTAAAGAAGTCATGATTTCTTTTCCCCAGAAAATGTCTGTAGTGCAAAGCCATAACCTGCTTAAGCGTTCATTGTGCTGAAAGGGAACAGCTACAGCCTAATTCTGTGCTTTAGTTCCCTGGTGGTGAGGTGGAGATTATATCTGCACAGAACTTTGTTTTTTACAGTGGCCGTTTCTTGGTCTTTGGCCTGTTAATGAGGAAGAATTTTATTCAGCAAATAACACAGGGACAGTGCACGGAAAGCTCTTTTCCTGGCTGATACTGGGATGATATAGCAGAAGGAGTTTGGCCATGAGCCCTCCCACATGAAGACAAGTGTCTCAGCTACTGGGGTGCTTCGACAGCCATGTACAATCCTGACATTTATCCCCTGCTGCAGAGCCAGCACATGGCAGAAGAGTGGAGCGGTTGCTGCTCCCTGAAATACAGGAATATTTGTTTGTCTGGTTTGCTCTTTTTCCCAAGGGTTGGCTGAAAGCAGGAGCTGGCTGTGCATGGTGCAGATATGCCATAGCCCCTGTGCTCTCTGCATAGCCTGTCCCTTTTCCAAAGGACAGCAAGAACAGACTCCCTGTCTCTGGGCAGCTGTATGAGAAGAGCTTCAAGCCTGTGGTCTTGCTGATCCCCATAGTCTCTGTTCATCAAAAGTCTTAGCTTTCACACACTGAAAGGAGAGCATATGCCAGCACACCTGGAGATAGCCATGCTCTTGCAAACCCTGTTTATGTGCACTGGGAAGCAGTCACAGCAGTCACTGGCATTTCAGTCCTTTCCTGGAGATGTCATTTGAATAAAATAATAAGGTTTGGAGGTAGCAATGTTCCTCCAGTGGCACTTCCAACAGCGTCTGTACCATGTATCCAGAGAGCCTTTTATTGGAGGTAAAGGAGCAGTTTAAAGGGAATTCTTTTTTGTTTGACTGTCCATTTTCTGTTCCTGGTTTCTCCAGCTGGTTTGTCTGCAGTCCTTTTTTGTCTTGGAAGTCCACCACTAAGTTTAGTGATGGCTCTAGCTTGGGGAGCTTTCAGTGAAATGCCATCCATTCAGCCTCCCATTCTACAGCACTTTTCTACTTGCACAGCATAGTGAGAAATGTAGAACTTCTACTCTCCATCAACCACCCATTATTCTCTAGAAGAGTATTGGAAGAAGAGCCCATCCGGTGCCATCTTTGGTGCATTTGCATGGAGGTGAGAGATGACCACATTTTACCCTTGGGTATTGGTTTGTTTCAGTATCTCTTGAATTCCTTGAAATGAACCTGAACTGTTTGATAGTGACCTGCCCAGAGTCATCACCACTGGGACCTGTCTATGTGCTCCAGAAAAATAGGCTCCTCTGTCATATCATTCCTGTGGCAAGATAGTCTCTTTGCACCTAGAAGGCAACGATTCTACATTTTGAGTTCATACCCTATTTATGACGGAAAGAGAAGTCTCCCTTTTTGAGATCACTTAGAGGTCAGTGAATGGAGTTTCAAGGCTTTTTTCTCCATTATGTGGACAACCCCATGCCTCGTGGCTGCCCCAGCCCAGTCTCCTCTGTGAGCTTGGCAGCTCTTGAGTTGCTCTGCGAACATCTGCATAAATGGGGTCTGAGACAGTCTGTCACCCATGGGAAGCCGTCCCGAAGGTGGAAGATTGTAAAGCAACATGTTGCTAACATTTTCAGCGTGAGGTCACTGCGTTCCCACTTGCTTGGTGTCCCTTGCATGCAATCTTTCATGTAGGCAGTGAACTTCAAAGGTATCAGAGAAGGAGAAAAGGAATCAAATGCTGGGGTAAAGGAAGGAGTGAATCATTGTGGTTTTCAAGTTGGTAAACATGTATATTCTAGTTTCAGGGAAATTTGGGGTAAGGAAAACACATCACCTTCATGTACTGTGGTCTTCTTTCTCCTAGAATTGGCAAGCCCATTTCATGTAGGTCACTGCAGTCAGCAGACCTTAGGTCCTGACTGATGTCTTCTGGATCAGAACCAGAAAGGAAAGGCCATTTCATTTCAGTACTGAAGCAGCAGTGGGAAGTGTCCTTCTCAGACGCAGATCCCCCACATGCACATGGAGCAAGACTTTGTCTCTCCGCACTGAGGTTCATCTGCAAGATGAACGTGACAGTCCTTTCTTAAACCTTCTTTGGCTGCCTGACATGGCTAGTATCTTCTCTGAGGCCAGAAATCCATTCATTTACACATTTTTCAGAAGGAGAAGGCTCCTAGTCTCAGTTCATACTTCACAGTAAATTACTCAGTACATTAAGAGTAATGGAACTCCTTGAAAAATCTCAGCTAGTTGGAATGGCAGAGAAATTTTCATTCTAAAAAAAAAGAAAAAAAAGGATTAAAAGAAAAATATCATCTTGCTGGCAGTGTTTTGTTTTGATAGCCATCATCCTCAGACAACCTGTTCCCTGTCTGACCTTGGATTCAGTACCATCACATACTACATTGAGTTCCTGTTTCAATAACATGAAAATGGTAAATTGCTTTCAGTGTCTTCTCTCTTATCCTGTATATAAAATTGTCAAGAAATCAGCTTATAAATAAGTCAAAGCACAGAACCCGTCTATCTGGGAGCAATCTTTAACTTTATTTAAAGATACAGAGGGAAAAAGGCTAATAGTTGCGTGTAGTTTTCTGAATATTGCTCCTATAACTATCTCTCCTTTAATTTTTTATTGCCCAGTGACTAGGCCTTTGTATTTGAGACACAGTGTGTAATTTTCTTGCTGACATTTATAGTGCTAGATTCCTCCCCCGGACAGCCAGGAGAGCCTGTGGTTGCTAGGCAGAACATGTTTTCCTCTACTAAACGTGTACAATCACTCTCTTTTGAATCTCTGCATTGGCTAGACTATGCTGTGTCTGGGGTTTACAGGTTTTTTGAGTAGTGTGGTATTAATGACCTAAATTCAAATTAAAACATGGGGATTTGACTATTGCCTAATTATGTGCTTGGTTGAGGAAGTTTTTCCTGCAATGCATGTCTGTGAATATAGATTAATAATAAACATTTTTGGGGTCTGGGATTACATGGGATTTCTGCCCTCTCCCGAGAGGCAGTAGGGTTTGGTAGTTAAAGCTTTTTGGGGAAGGGAAGGAAAGATAAGAAATATGTAATATTCCAAGGTCTGGTTTGTGTCACCTGGGGAAAGGAGCATTTTAGCTTCTTCTCTGAGCTTGTATGTGAGTTGGTTTGCAAATTTTGAAAGCATGTAATATTCTTTGTGTTTGTAACCTGCACATAAAGTCTTTTGGTTCAGTTTCTCTGCTTGCTCCTATTTAAAGAAATACTGCATAAATAATACATATTTTTCACTGTTTCCTCCTGCAGATGGGTGTGTATTGATACCTATTTTTGTTTCACAGCCTGTGGTGAGAAAGCCCAGACTTCTCTTCCTGAACCACTTGACTGGCCATGATTTTCTCCTTTAAATTTATTACATCTTGGCTGCATCCTAGCACTTTCCAAAGTCCGAGATAGACGAGCAGATAGATACTAGGGCTTATTCTTATCAACCCCTCTCATAAATGCAGGACCTACAAAGCTTTTCTGGCTGAAATGATGGAGTGATTTACTGAAACTTTAGGTTGCTCTCTAAGAGCAAGATGCAGCTCAGCAGAGAAGTAGCAGCACTGCTTATTTGTTTCATTTAGAGAGCATTTGACCTCTGCTTGCTGTTCCACTGTATTTTATTCTGAAGGGTGGGGCTTAAGGGGAGAGGGTGGCTTGCCTTGTTTGTACTGGAGCTGGCCATATTCCGCCATGGCTAACTGTGCACCCCATGGCAAGGCTGAACACATTCTGTAAGACTTTTTGAAGCATTTATATATTGTAAGTGCTGGTAAGACTGTAATTTGTCATATTTTCTTGTTTTTGAAGTGAATTTTATATGGAGAACACTGTGAGAGATGGGGAAGTGCTTTTGCCCTCCCCACTCCGGGTTGAAAAATGAAGAACAGGGAAAGCTGTGATACGAGAAATCAGTGATAAAATCAGGGAATGAACCCCTTTTCCCACGGCTGACAGCATTCGACCACTAGTTCCCAACCTTTGCTAATTGTGAACCTACTTTAAGTTTAAGACATACTTTTCTCACCTGGACCAACGAGTGGATTTCCTCCACCTTGGCATCTCATAAATGCTGTGACCTCAGTCTAGAAGTGGAGGCTCCAATAATATTTTTAAAAAACCAGTCTGACATCATCTGCAAACAGAAAACATCTCTTCTGTGGTAATCTGCTTCAAAATGCCTGTGTGTGGCACTCTTCAGGCTCAGTCTCTGAGAGGATCTGCCAGATGTTCTCGTCAGGGCAGGAGATAGCTCAGGTTTCCCAAGAATCAGCAGTCATTCACTGAGGTGAGAAAATTTCTGTTCCTGCCAGGCTTGGAGGATTCTCCTAATCAGGTGAGACTGAAAAGCTAAACAAGTTTCGATCCTGTCTGTATCTAGACAGAAGCTCTCGGAGGTGACACGTTTTGTGCCCGAAAACCATCAGCTTTCTTTTCTCCTGGTACCAGTGATCAGTCTTTTCCAGCTTGCTGCCTGCCTTGGTACAAAGTCTCCAGAGCTAACGATGGATCAAGGGTAGCTCTCATAATCCCAGTGCAGTGTGTCTAATTGTTTGGTTTTCACTAGAATCAGTTGAATTCCATGTATCTAAGTCTGGAAACACTGAGTGATGCATGTGTGTGACTCCAGGTTCTCTCTTGAGGGGAATTAGCTTGATGCTTTGACCTAATTCTTGTGCAGTTAAAGAGGGGGTGTTCTTTCCTTTGTATGCAGTATTAAGTTGATGGTGACACACTGGTCAGCCATCATCTTTGGGCTTTTGGCCTGACAGTCACAGTCTGTCTTGGATCCGTGGAAGACTGCCCTGTGGGCAAGTGAGCCTTTCTCACCTGAGAGGTTTGCTGCTGCAAAGGAAAGGTGAAGGGACAGGGAGCCAGAGCAACATGGTGAGGTTCCCAGGTCTGCTGCAGGCTTTTCTGCTTGACCTTGGACAAGTCTCTCATTGTCTCTCTCAGTTTCCTCATTTGAAAAATAAGGATAATCCTATTATATCACCTCATAACAGGCCTCGTAAAGATTACGTGTGAAAAGGCTTTGATAATGTAACTGGCAAGGGCCATGGTAAATAATTGAGGTAGCTTCCGTCCCCCAGGATTCCCTTTTACAATGGGTGCACTTGCAGCCTGCAGAACAAATCATCTCTGTAGTGGAACAGATTGGAGATTATGGTGGGGAAAAAATACCCTTTATGAGAAAAGTTACATAATCTTTTAAAAATCTCCTATCTTAGCATTTAATCTTGAACAGGACTCACAACATCAAGGTTACAGTCATATAGTTAGGAATTTAGTGGCTACATCTTAAAGTCTTGTTTGGAATGTAATTGTTTACTCTTCTCTGTCCTGTCAGTCCAGTGAAATGTTATCTACAGTATTGTCTTTTTTTTTAAAAAAAAAAAAAAAAAAAGAAAAAAAAAGAAAAATTATTCTGTGTGCTATTTTGTTGGAAAATACAGAAGGAATTGGAATTATGAGTCCAACTGCGTTGGTTCTGCTTTTGATGGTCTTTTATTTCTGTGGTTTTGGTTTTTCAGTGGAACACACCACCTGCATCCCCTTGCCGGAAGCAACCAGAGCTGGCAGCGTTGCCTTTGACTGTCTGAGCTATGTCCTCCCCACCCTTGCCTTGCAGAGTCTATGAACAAAGCCTTTGCCAAGAGTATTTGAAACACAGGGAGTTTTATCAGGAAGTGGGAAATCTGCTGATTTCTGCAGTTCCTGTTACTGTACTGTCGGAGGCAAAATCCTCAGTTCTTTTGGGCTGTGGATCTCATTTGCTCATGAAGCAGTGAGTGGGTGAGGAGTGGCTGTGGCAATGCTTTCCTGCCTGGGAACAGAAAGCCATGTCTGACAGGTTGGGAACGACCCAACTCTTGATTGTGGCACAGAGAGGGTATCAAAGTCAGTGCACTCAGGAGGCAATCCTGCACAGGATGGGTGTACCCATAGCCATGCTCTGAACACATCTTGGGCCACACTTTTAATCCTCATTGCTTGTCACTTAAGAAAAAAGCCAATTTCTGCTCACTTCTTCATTCTCATGAGCAAATGTTAGCTTTGGAAATTCATCTGGTTTTCATTTTCCAGATTTGCTTATTGTGAGTGGTGTGTTATCCTGTGAAGAGGAAGAAAAGAGAGCAGCCTGATTTCCTAAGAGCTGGCCAGAGCCTAACCGGGATTTGTCTTCCTAACCCAGCTCTCCAGTGAGAGTGGACATAATGGTTATTTTGGAATCCACCTTACCATGTTCCGCATTTTTAGCCAAACATAATAATGATGCTTTGTTTTTGGAGTGTATTCGTGCTTCCTGTCTTATGATACCCCTGTGAGGTAAGAATTAGTTTTGTTCTCCCACGTATGAGGAAACTGATAAAAAAGGGACTAAATGACTTGACTCAGGTCACATACATGCTTTGTGGACAGATCAGATTTTGCCCGAACTAAAAGCCCAAATTGATATCTACTTGTAAAGCACTTCAAAATTGGACTTTTATTTGCCACTGTATTCCAAAGACCTGAATATCCGTGCTAAGGCACTACTGTAAAGCCACACTTTCCTTATGATCCTCCCATAGTCTGTAGTGAGTCCCTCATCTCTCTGTGCCCGTGGTCAGGTGGGAATTGAGCTGTCTCATTATAAGAACTTCTGCGTGTTGACTTGACTTTGTTGTGCAATTCTTTTTATTGCTAGGTCAATGTCTGGCCTGGCAAGAAGCTATCTCTTTCTCTTAGACTCAGACTTCAGTATTAGTCTGAGTTTTTTTTCCTGCAGCAGAAATCACAAGTAGAAAGCTAAGAAGGAAGGCCACCTGAAATAGATTTTCTAAATAGACTTTTTTGTGCATTTCACATGACTGCACCAATCTCATTGGAAATACATTTCTCCTTTTTGTTTATTTTTTAAAAAGTCGGTGTAAAAGTATAACAAGCTTAGTTTTTAGGTTGGTGACAAAGTTTAAAGTTACAAAGATTGCAAGAGCAGTAGTTGAAAATGAGACAAAAGCAGGGCTTTCTGTATAGGCATTTCTTATCAGTTCTTGATTGCTCTCTTAATGGACCCTTGTGTTGGAGCTCTTTCCTCAGGAGGTGCTGCTGATTTCTGTGGAGAGAAGACAGTGCTTGTGCATACATGTATGGATATGCAAGTTCTCATCTCTAAAGCACTATGGCTTCAGCCCTTCAAGAAGGACTGCTGCTTGTTATCCTATGGCCTGATTGAAAAGGGTAGTTGCATGCCCTAGTTAAATGTTTAGTCCCTTGGAAAGCAGAGGAGATACTTGTCAGAGTCAGAATTTCAAAGCTGAGCTATGTGTTTGTACAGCTTCATTTAATTCCAAGTTACCCTTGGGTTATTTAATTTCCTGACAGCTGCAAAAACAGTGTTCTCAGATAACAATGGCCCCTAATTAGGCAATGTGCCTAAAATGCTAGAATATTTTATTTGACCATGACACTAATATTTTAGTGAGAGATGAGATTTAGAGAGATTTAGCTTAGAGATGTTGCATTTCCAGCTTCCTTTGGCAGGGCGGTGTCTCTCCTGTGATCCTCTGTGCACAGTGCTGAAGGCATGCCCGCTGCTCTGCCCCTGCACTTCAGATGCCTCTCATTGTTTTGCACTGTGTCATCAGTAAATCTGCCTTTCAGTTGCAACCACCATCTAGAAATATGTTTTATTAGCACAGCAGGACTAAGAGGACTGGCATAGCTGAAGCTACAGAGCATTTCAGGGACATGCAGGCAAGAAGAAAGCAGATTAGATTTACCTTTAGCTAGGGCTTGTAGCTTCTTGGGGGTTGTATTACACTATGGAGCTGCCCATATGTTGCTTCTGTGGTTCATGCACTTAGTACACAATCAGGCAGTGATAGAAATAAACATATCAGTCAACAATTCTTCCATATAATTTATTCCATTTGAAAAGGGTGTTAACATCAGGTTATGTTAATGAGATCCTGGCAAATTATTTGTGCTTGTGGAGGCTTTATGCGTTGGGCTGTGCAAATTGATGATCTCTGAATTCCTTTCTGTGACAGCAAGAAGTGGCTGGTTGAGGAGTCTGTGCCCTCCTTTAATTCTTAGACTTCCCTTGAAGTCTTGAATCTAAAAGAAAATAGGTTGGTTTTTTTCCCACTGTTTTGCTTCCTATTTTAATTCCTTCACAATTCTGACAATTCCTGTAACATTTCTCATCATTGCAGAGCTGTAAGTTCTTTGTTTAGGATCCTGTTCATATAACCGTGATACAAAATTGCACTTTTGATGTATCAGATGCTTACTTAAAAGTTTACAACTTTAATTAGGTGTTTGCTAACCTGCATATAGAATTTATCAGTGCCTTTCAAATGAGCACTCTGCATCATGTCCTGTACCACTGGCTAGGGGGCCCTTTGGAAGGTTTTTGTATGGACTCTCTGTAGCCATTTGCTTGTAGGGGACTGATCCTGCTCAGGCACCATAATATGAGGAAAAAGAGATTACTGCATCAATTGCAGTGTAAATAACAATGAAAACTTACCGTCTGTATTAATCTGACCTTACCCAGTTCTGCTGAAGTGTTGGTCTGTTTGAAGGACCTGTGGATGTTGGCTTAGGTTGGCTTGTGGCTAGGTGAGCAGTGCCCGTGGGTTGTCCTCTGTGTAAGACTAGCAAGGATAGGAGATGAGCAGGAAGTTTTTGTTCTTCCCTCCTCATTACACTTGCCCACCAGTCAATAACTGAGGGATTCCTGAATTACAGGTTGAATCCACATTACCATATTTAATAGCTATCAGTATACCAATCCACTGCAAAGTTGTCTTAACCCCTTATGAAGCCTCTTCTTTCTTTTAGTTTCCAAGACATCCTCTGTGAGCACTCCTAATAGTTTCATTGGGTTTCAGGTGTTGTCTGTTTGCACTGTAGCATGATGATGCCTGTGGTCTTACTCAGTTCCCCTCCCAACAGTTCTTGAAGGCCTTTGAACATCAACTTGTTTATCAAAGAACTGTCCACAGTGTCTCCAAGACTCTGTGGAAGGAGAATGAACAGAGCCTTAATAAAATATAAAATAACATAGGTCATGCCAGGTTATCCTGCAAATGTTCCTCCATTGAGAACTGACTGATTATGGCTGTTTTTCTTAAAAGTCCGCCTGAGGATCTTCACTTTCTAAGACAAATTCTGCCTTTTGATGGCCTGTTTCACAGTTTATTTTCCCTTAAAATCCCATCTCTGACTACTATATTATAGCTGTAATACACTTAACAAAAAAAATCCAGTAGATTTTCTCAGTATAGGGAAGAATAAAATTATAAAATAAGAACACTTCATCCCCAGAAGACAAATCAGAAGAGTCACAATATATTTGGGGTCATACCTCCCTTTCTCTTTCCCCTCCCTCTCTCTCTGAATATGCATATCAGTTTGAATCACATAATATATAAATCCAAAATCCTGACTCTAGGAACTAAGTTAGGTGTAAGATGCAATGTGCAGTGGTTTAACTTCCTTCAGAGCAACACAAAGCTTTAAGTTTACTTTGCTTCATAATCCCTCCCCATTCTTTCTGCAAGACAGTGGTAAACATGTGCCCAGTTTTGCTTGTCCATTTTATTTTTGGATTTGCTCTCTCTGAGATTTCCATCAGTTCTACCAAAATATTCTCATGTTTATTTTACAAGAATTACTGACCCCTCTTCAGTTCCAACTTCCCTACTTCCACATATAATGAATTTTTGCTATTTGAATGAACCGTATCTCCACAGTCACAGTCTGCATTTATTGTTTGAGTTGGTTTTGGAGTACATGAAATTGAAAAGTTGCGTAAGAGGTTAGGGGTGACTTCAAAGGTCAGAGGTGTCAGCAGCATGAGCCCTGTGGCCAACAAGCCCTTGGAGGGTCCTGAAAAGCCTGATTTCTTTAGCTTTGTGTCTTTCACATTGCTGAGCAGGTTGCAAGCACTGAATAACCGTTACTCTCTGGAGTCCTGCTGAAGGAACTGTGTCTACAAGGTATTTATTTCACAGTTGTTTTGCTCTTCTGCTTCCCTGGACTTGGTTAAGATGTTTGTTTACTGAAATGTTTTGAGCTGAACTTGTGGAATTAAGAGTTGCCAATTTAAATGTATATATATACGTGAAGTTGGCGTATGTATGTGTATACACCTATACTTCTATATGTATGTATATATTGAGGGATGTAGAAAAAAACATGTCTTTAAACTCTAGCTTAAAAGTGAAAAGTATGTTGGATTTTCAATACCTCTACCAAGAGTGTCTGCTAGGACCCAGTGATCCAGGACCACACCAAGTTTTTTTATAATTGGTGAATTAAATAGGCAGCTCACACACAGATGCCAACATCCATAACTGAGGGCATCCCAGCAGAGCAGGGCATCCTCAGGAGCTGCATGACAGGTTGTGTCCTGACCTCTTGAGTACTGTTGTCCTACAGCTGAAATCCTCAGTGATACCAGGTTTTAGGTTTGGTGAATTAGGTGTTTTATTTCTTTTAAAAAGTTAGAATTGAGCCTTTGGAGATGTGAGATGAGGATTAATGTGGGTTATCATGTGGATAAGCCTCTGGTGGATGTCCATGCATTTTAGCCAATGAACAAAAATAAACTAGCTTCTTGAGCAAGCTCTGTGCTGTTTGCAGCAGACAGGAGTGCCTGCTCTGGTGGATGTTTACCATGGCTTTTCATACTCTAAACAGAGCAGAGATCGTTTTTCCCCAAAATTAATTATTAGAATTTGTATGAACTAATTCTTGACCTAGCTGAATACTCTCAATGTGCCACAATGTGCCTGATTTTAGTGGCTTGTATGTACCTTTACAAGGAAATGTGTTTATGAGTCCAAGACTCGAGGATAATCCATGTCAGCTTCTCTGATTGTCTCAGATTGCCACCCAGTCAGATGAAAGGAAACCACAAATTGAAAACAGTTTGCTTTCCAAAGTGCAACCTGTTTATCTCATAAATATGAAGTTCAAGGGAACTGAACTTCACCAGCCCCAAAGAAAAATGCTCTTGAGAACAGGAGGTTTAATTGCAATGCTCTTTGTGGAGCAATGGCGAAATCTTTAAGGCATATGCACCTGCCTAATTTTAAGCAAATTAAGCTGGGTTTTAGCAAGCCACTCGTGTGCTGTACATGGCTTAAATATCCAAAAGATGAGTACCCCTTCCTATTCTGCCCCATAGAAGTGGGGCAAGGCAAGGTAGTTGGAGGAGCACAGCTCTTCACAGTAGGGATGGAGGAGGAAGGCATCAGCAGAGACTTTCTTTGTATGAAAGTCTTGTTTTGCAACTGGGTCTGACTTGGGTTCTGTGACAAGTGGCATTGATGGTCTGTTGGCAGTGCAGAAGACTGGATTTTGAGCAGGGCTCTTTCATACAGAAGACAAGGTGTGTGCTGAAGTTCTCACTGCAGGGCACCACAGTGTTTCAGATCATGTCTGTCGCTGATTCTCAGTCCTTCCCCAGCTGCTTTAAAAAGTCTCTCCAGTTGAAAAGTTTCTGGAGGGAAATTTAGTAGGAAAAAAGAGCCTGTTCTATAGAGAAGCCTGTGGTTCAGTTTGATATGGTTTTGATGGCCCCTTCTAGATGGGGACACTTATTGTCAGTTTTCAGTAGCTGGGCTCCTGACATAGGGTGCAGTCTGCTTTCTTGTTGGAAAAGGTGGAAAGGTGATGCTTTAAAAGCACTCAGTGGAAAATTGGAAAAAGGAAAGAGTTAAATACTGCTTGTCATCTGCTGCTTTTCATGTTTTTTTAATTTTTCGTGGTTTTTTCCCCCCTCCGGTGAGCTCAGAGCATCTGGTCTCTTGTCTGTGACCAGGTCTCCTAGCCTCTGCCACAACATGAAGAGTGACAGTCATATGGTCCAGGAAGCAAAAATCTGAAAGACTTTCGTGTGTTTACCAAGTATGTTTTTCCAAACAGTCATCGCAGCTTGAAGGTTCTGGGTGGCAAGAAAGGCTTGAACTAAAACCCAGAAAGTCCTCATTGCCGAGGTGAGCAGAAGGCAGAGAGGCATAATGTGACCAGTTTGCCGTATAGAAAAGGTCTCCCTTACTGACCTATGTGTGACTAAGTGAACAGTGGCTCTGTTGCTGAATAGTGATAACTGTAATTTCTGCACTGCCTAGATGTCCAATAATGCATTGTTTTTCTCCCAGCTTCTTTCTTCAATTCTTTAACAATTTGGCTACTCGTGGATTAGAGAGTAAGATAGATTTGGCCTTTTTCCATTGAGGCGAGTGAAACAAGACTGCACCTTGTCAATATAAGTCTAATTTGACCTGATCTTTTCTGTTTGGGTGAAATAGTGGAATAAGAGCTGGAATCACTGAGGTACTCTGAGTGGGTACTGCGACCATCAAAAACATATCAAGCTTAGCAGGGTGGGGAGCACTTGATAAAGAAAAGGCCCTTGTACTCAGAAATGCCAGAGAGAAATTGTGTAGAAAATTCTGTCAACTAATGGTCTGAAAAATATTCTGCAAAGGCTATTTTCTATCCTTACTTCTAATTACATCTTAAACATTAATATTGGAGAATCACACACACTAGTGTCACAGTTCACTTGGAGCAATTTGTTTTGGAAGATAATGAACTGTGTCAGCAAAAATTTAACATTTACTGTAGGTGGGGCTGACAGTACAGCCTTCTGGTGACTTTGCCAGCATTTCCCAGTAAAATTCCCATGGTCTTTGCCTGATTCTCTGTGAGATTTGGTAATCTGGGGACAGGGGGAGGTTCTCTATGCCGTGACTTCTTTCAATTGTTTTTTATTTTGTTTAAGGCATTCTCTGGAGCAGCTTGGAAGGAAATACTGCAAAATATTGGCAACTTCTTCTTTGAAGAGCTCTAGTCCTCTCATGCCTTGGCAGGGGAGGTGTCTTTGCGTGAGAAGGTACCTTCACCATTAAAGCCATTCTGCCCAGGTGTAGGTTTGTGCACCCTGGAGTGTTTCCGCCACAGTGTCAGAAGTGACACCAAGTCTGTGGTATTTTTTTGCAGTCCATAGCACAGCTCATGCTGATAGAGTATGCTGTACCTCTGGGTTGTGGGTGAAGTCTTAGTTGTGCAGCGGGGAGCAGGAACCCTCAGGGTATGCAAGAGCAGGGCAGGTTTTTGGCCCTGCTGTTACCAATAAAATGCAGAGGAAGAAGCACAGTAAAGGTATAAATAGTGAGTTTGAGATTTTAGGGAAGAAATCTGTGAGTGAGGGTGACAGTGATGGAGATAGGGACAGGCTGGTTGGGTGGAGGAGTAGACCTAGTGTCATGGAAGATAGGATATAGGACCAGGGAGAGGACAAGAAGAGATAAAAAAGAGTAAAGATGAGCAATGGAACAAGGAGAATGGGAGGAGATGATGGGCATTGCATTGCAGAGGGTGACTGGGGTGGGTAGGTGGGAGGAGGGAAGAGAAGAAAGGGGAACAGGCTGTTGGGTCTTGGGTTTGTGGATGTGCAGAAATTGGCCACCCAGAGCACTCTCTTCTCCCACTTGCCAGGAAAACACTCATGGCAGCAAGCACCTGCCAGGCAACAAAGGGTGTCTTTCATTCCACACCAGCTCAGGGTAGTGGAAAAGGCCAGGTGCAGTTGCAGTGCAAGGGGCAACAGGATGGGCTGGCTCCAAAGCAGCAGCATGTGCGCATATGATGAAGCTCAGATAAAATTACTGTGTTACAGCAGCTTTCAGTGACCAAGCTGGTAGTTGTACTGGTTTTGTTTCTGAGCATTTTGTCTAACTATTATTAAAAGTGCCTGGGATTATTAAAGGCTGATACCTAAACTCGGTTTGCCTGTGATAATTTACCTGCTCTTGTGTGTGCCTCATGATTCTGGCATTCAGTTGCCTCTTTAGGGTGTCTCCCTTGAGATCTGGTACCTGAGTGCCCAGAGCTCCTGCGCTAGAGTGGCCGCTGGCTCTGTGGTGAATGTGACTGGGGCTGCAGGAAGCCCTGTCCTTCCTGCTGTTGGAAGCTGGAGACTAAATAGAGGAAATGGCAGGAATAGAAATATTGGTTTGTCTTAGCTCAGAGGAGAACTAAGATATCTATGCTGGCCGAGAGAGAGGAGAGAAAAGGCCTTCTTCCCCCAAGAAAGCCAGACCAAAAAAAAAAAAAAATAGCCCCTCTCTTTAAATTTAGAACAAAACTTTAATTAGAAAAATATATAGAAAAGGATAACAGTTCTTAACCACGATATATCTGTCTGCTTATCTATATATGTCCAGAAAAGGACCAAACAAACAGTTGGTAATAAACCCTTTGAACGAAAGGAAAAAAAAAAAAAAAGTAAGTTTTCTATTCCTCTAAGGCTGCAATTATATTTAGAGGCGGCAGGGGGCGATGTCGCGCCTCAGCCGGGTGCGGGCCCTCTGTCTGAGCAGCCTGGGGTGGGTCCGGCAGGGTGGACGGCAGCGGGACAGGGGCGCCCTCCCGCGGTGCGGGGCAGGCGCAGGCACACAGCCCCGGTTCTCCCGTCCTCTGCGCGACAGAAGGGGTGTTGAGCTGGGCAGAAAGGGCGGAAATGGCAGCAGTCTCCCCTATCAGAGGGGGCGGAAGGAGACGAAAAGACAAAAATCCCTCCTCCAAATCCATCGGCACTGGGGGCGGGCTGGGGTGGGGGTGGAAAGGGCGAGGCAGAGTTCAAAAAGAAAACCAAAGAACTGCTCTCCCAAAAGCCAACCCCCTGCTCCCCCCCCCCCCCCCTCCGGACAGCGGGGGAAAAGAACAAAAGGGCCCCCACTCAGCCATCAAAAAAGGAATGTGAATATTCATTACTCCCTTTCGCTGGGAGTTAGCTCCAAGCTCTGGAAGGAATTCCAATGAGATTCTGAAACTATAACATGGTTTCATGGTAAATAGGATTGTGTCCCTGACTATGACAACCTCAGATTGGCAGTCACCCACCTCCAGAGCACATTCCTGGCTGTCATGGGATCTTCAGTAAATTGACCCGATGGAGAAACTCTGCAGATAATGTACAGCTGTATTGAGAAGGAACACCTTTTTTATGAAGGGCACATGTATTGAGAAGTCATAAAAGTTTAATAAATGACAAATACATAGTTAATCAATGATTAACTCTAGTGCACATTGCTTCAACCTTTTTGAAGGGCCATCTCTGCCACACATGGAAAAGATGAGGCTGCAACAGCCCAGTGTTTGGTGTTTTCTCACTCTCTTTCATCTTCAGGATCAGTTGGGAGTCCTGGGAGTGGAGAGTCATCTCTGACTGTGTCTGGTTCAGAAGAAGTCCACATTTGCTTACCCTAAGGAAGAGGTCATGCAAGTCCAGCACAGACACAACAGCCTTGTTCTGTGGGATGCTTCTCTTCTATGCTTTCTTTCATATCATGATGTCCCACGGTGTTTCACAACAACAGCGGGGCACAGCAGAGCTGAGAAAGTTAGCTATCCTTTTATTTTTAGGACCCAAAATTTGTAGGTCCAATTCTAATTCTTACAAATTAGAGTTTAGCTGTGTCGGGGCAGCACTTTGGGAACAAAGTGGGGGAGGACAGGCTGAAGGTTGGGGAAGGACTGAGCTATGAGGTTGCTGGTGGGGCTTTGTGCCTGTCTGCCCACAGACTGAGCAGCTTGGAAGGAGAGGGTAAAGCAGGGGCATAGGGTTTTAGTCTGCATCACTTTCCAAGTCTCCTTCTCTGGGACATCCATCATCTCTCTCAGTCAGCTCTTTCAGAACTTGTGTGTATCTGAAGATGTTAGTTTTATTTCTTTTCTCAAGAACTTGTGCTGAGTTTCTGCTAAGCCCTGTCATGGGACTTACTTGTACTTTTGATTGCCTGCGATATACAGTGAAGTTCCCTTTCACACTTCTTGGATTATGACTGCAGAAATAATTTTAATGTATTCTTGTCTATACTTACCTTATTTGCACTCCTAAAATTTCTCATGCTGTGAAAGCAGCCAGAATGCATTTTTGCTTACATCTGTTGTCTCTCTATATTAGATGGAAATGTAAACTCGTGGGGGCAAGAAACATCTTCTGGAAGCAAGTGCAAGGCCCTTTGGAGTGCTGCTGTCTCTGCTCCATTTAGTGCAAGTGATCAGTAAAGACTTAGATTAAACTCGTACAAGCATTTGAAACCAAATTGCATATTAAATCAACTCGCTCCCAGCTGGTGAGGCACACTGAAAATCCTGGTGGCTGCTTTTCCACTTGCTCTCTTCTGTTTCTCTAATTAGCCCCTCAGCTTTCTTTGGGAAATGGAAACGCTTTTCCTAGCTGGTGGGTCCTGCAGGGTGGGCAAGTAGAAGTCAAGTTGCAGCGGTGCTTCTGGCTCAGGAATCTGCCCTCCCAGCCACCCTCTGGGCTGTACCTTGTTCTCTGTTGTAGTTTGACTTTGGCTGAATGCCAGGTGTCCACCCAAACTGCCCCAGTGCCGCCCCCCTCCCCCCCCCCTTTCCCAGGGGGAAAGGAAAAGGGGAAAAAAACCCGTAAAGCCAGGAGTTACTAAAAAATAACAGTTTGTATTTACACAGAAGAGAAAAGAGAGAACTAAAAGCAATGCACACACACACAACACACACAATGAAAGGCTAACAATAAATTTCTACTTCCCAACAAGCAGTGAAGGGCAGTATCCTGATCCAGCAGCCGTCTGGTAAGCAGCAGCCATCAAGAGGGAGATAAGCTTCTCTTTCTGCTCTCTTTTATATCTAGGTTGATGTAATATGGTATGGAATACCTCTTTGGCCAGCGTAAATCAGGTGGCCTAGCCTATGTCCCCTCCCAGGAAGAGAAAATGCTATTCAGCTAAACAAACCTACTACAATCTAAGCAAACCCACTACAAGCTCCCTAAGTTGCAGAAGTGAATGGGAGGTTCAAGCCCCACCGTCACTTTCAGGGGCAGAAGTGGTGGCTCTGACCAGACAGAAGAGACAGTTTGCTGCCTGCTCCCAGCCGAGCAGTGTTTGGTTCTTTGGGCGCCAGCTGGATGCAGAGTCCATGGGACCAGCGCTGGGTAGAGCTCGCCCAGAGCCCCTGTCCTGGCCCCCCACACTGCAGGGCTCTTGCACCTTTTAAATGGTTATTGCATTGGCAGAGTTTAGATGAGCACTGTTTAGCCATTTTCTTTCATACAGACCACTCTGAAAAACCTTTTAACTGGCATTATTTTCCAAACTCTTATAGAGTGGTTTTGGGTTGGATGGAACAGATCACCTTCTTCCTTTTTTTTCTCCCTCTATTTAAACATTTGCATTTCTGTTGATGAGGATTTGCGGTAATGCAAACATTTCTTGTTGCATCTCAGGAGAGAGTAGACACTGTGGGGGAAGTTCTTTTCTTATAAATAATCATTTATTCCCCCTAATTTGAATGGAAAGCCACACTTTACTAATCTTTTAAAACTATCGGCTTAATTCTTTGTTTGTTACCAGTGTAACTTCTTGTCCCAGTAGCATTCTGAGCAATTTGCGAGCTGAGAGAAGTTAATCCATATTGTGCTCAACACAAGTAGGCAGGCGCCACTAGGGTGACAAAATGTCAGCTCTCCTTACCTAGCTGAGGAAGGCTGCAGTAATACCTGGAGTTGGAGATGACATTAATGCAATCTGAGAGGTGCTTGTAGCAGTTTGTGACAGCAGTTTGGACTGTGCTGATGCCTGAAATCCTGCAAAACAGACACTCTGCACAAGGTTAATGGAGATAAGATAGAAAATACCTTTATTG
>JAWWEW010000048.1:8668306-8679753 GCA_035583185.1 Anabacerthia variegaticeps | reverse complement strand
GAGAAACTTGCCTTAGTAACTCTAAACACCACTTAATATGTGAGCAAGAAATCCCTTAGAAATCCCTTACTTCTAAAACTATAAAAATCCATAAAATACACACCAAAAATACATAAAATCCTTAGGCATCAGTGCAATACATGTAATCAGTAGACTATTAAAGAGGCAGCAGGCTCTCTGTCACTGGGTTATTTCAAATAATGCATTAAATAGGATTGGCAATGATTTAGGGCTAGCTGGTCCTGTGATAGACTGGATGTATTTTGCCTGAAGATCTTTCAGCCCTGTTTTTTTTATTGTCTCCATGGTGTATATCAGAGATGTACACAGCTCTCATCACCAAACCGTAATAGCTGTGCATTGCATACTATGTACATGTAGGAAGAGGTGGTTATGCCCCCGGGTTCAGTTGTAAAAGCTAGGCAGGAATTAGGAGGAGGGTGTATTATTCCAGTCTTAGAGATGAAGAACTGAGATCCAGTGAGATGCTTTGCAGGGTAGTCTGTGGTCGGGACTGGTCCCAGCCCCCAAAGCTGGTATTCTGTGCCCCAAATGGAGCTCCTCCTTACTGGAGCTTGTTTAAAAATACATGTCAGTGAAACAGAGCTCACAAGCTGCTTTGGCTGAGTGCCCATAGCTAGTCACTAGAGATTTCACTCTGAAGTCAAAAGTGTCTATTTGATTAATGGTTCCTATTTTGCAGACCTGAGGCTTTTTATTTTATTCTTAAATTTATTACATATTACTTATACAAGTTAAATATGTTTTAATTCCATCTTAAATACAGTGGGACAATCTTTATGGTAAAGTTGCCCTTTTTTGGGGGCAGCAGCAGCATTTGCAGAGGCTCATGCTTGGACGTGTAGCTGGTTCGTTCAGATTCTTCGCAGTCCTGTTGCATGCACTTCCCTGAAAGTCTCTTAAAAGTAAGAAACCAAAGAGCTCTGAAACACCATTGAACTGAACCTCAGTGTGTTATGCCTCAAGGGTATGAGGGATAACCCTGCTCCTCTCCCAGGAGAGAGGTTTGGGATGCCAGCCTGTCACAAAGGTGTGTGCAGAGATGCTGGATGGGAATGGGAATGCATGTTTGAGTCCATTGAGATGACCTTGTAGAGGCCAGCTGGTTTCCCTTGGCCAGACGGAGGATGTCAGAGTGAAACCTGATTTTTGCAAGTTCACACAGTCTGTTTGCTGCTCCCTTCCTTTTAAATTAAACATCCTTTTCTTTCCCCCTGGCAGGAAGACCCCCCAGGTATGCTCCCTTTGTGGCTGTGCTGTTCGGGGAAAGACTTTGCTGCGACTCAGGCACAAGTGCTGCAACAACTGCACTTGGCTGTTGGATAAACAGTACCCCTCCATCCGTTCAGCTGTGGATTCTTGAGGATGCCTTTCCCCCCGTTTGCATACATGCATGAGCAAGCTACCACTGTCTCAGTAAAGCCATGTCAAAGGTTTCATTAACAATGGATTTAGCAGTTGTGCCATGTTTGCCTGCAGAGCTTTGATGGTGAGAAGAGCACTCAACAGCAGCAGCAACACTGCTGACAGTATCAAGTGCCTTTATCCTAAGCACCTGGGGCTGGAGCCTCAGCAGGAAGGAGCTTTGAAATGAATTAGGAGGCTTTCTCCTGAGAACCATGAATGTGTGTCTCAGTTAAGCCCGTGGTTGCTATTTTCCAGTGCTGCAAGTGATCAGTTATTGTAAAATCCCTTAGTCGCTTGTATAGAGGACAAATGCAAGCAAACTTACTGCTTTTGACACTTGTTTCTCTTCATATTTTCAGTCCTGAATGACAAATGAGTTGTATTTTTTGTGGTTAACATGGAGCATTTGCAGAGCACTGTGGAGCAGAAGTCTCATGCATTCATGTCTTCCTTCACAGCTCAAATAATTTCTCAAGCCAGCTTTTCCAGCAAATTGCTTCTTTCTGAAGTTCAGTGTTGAAGATCATAATAGTTAGGTGGCAGAAGCCCACAAAACAAGGCCGTATTCCCCATGTAATAATATAACTTAGTACACTCGGTAAGATTTTTTTCTTCCCTAACTGCACTACTGTAGTCCAAACCTAGCACTGTCATGCCAGCTAATTCTGCTTCCTCTTTGTCCTGCTTTCCTGTGTTTTTTGCTCATGTTCACAGGAGCGGCCCTGCCAGGCTTTCCTTCCACAATGGGCTACAGTCACTGCCTTCAGAGCGCTGCTGCAGAAGTGGGATCTGCTGTGTGCCATGACAGCTTTTAAAGTCAAGAAGTCTCTCTCTAAATTGATGTAGTGATCTCCAAGCACCTGCATTTCTTTTTCCTTCTGCCCTCTCCCAGGATGGTTTTTGACCCTGTGCGTGACACCAGTGGTGGGCTCAGCGTGCTGCTTTCCCATCTAGGTAACCCAGGCTTTGGTTTATTTGAAAACCTACTGCAAGTCAGGGGAGCATCAGTGGTATTCCCAGGTTCAGGGAGGTGGGAGAGAGAAACAACAGAAGGGAGCAGCTTACTAGCAAAGAAGAGATTGTTTGTCAGATTATGTTTTTTGCTGTTTCTGGAACCAGCTCATTTGTTTTAGAGGATCAGCATAAGAAGGGCAGAAGTCCTGGGAGTGCTGTGTTTGTCAGGGAGGCTCTGTGCTGGCATTACAGAAGAACAGAGAACCCTTACCTGAGCCCATAGGGCAACATGATGTGGGAGCTCGTGGTGTGCCACTGAACCGATTTTAATTTCTACGTTCAGAGCCAGAGTGCCTGCTTCAGTGCTCTTTAGGTTCACAGATAGGAAATAAAGAACAGGAAATATTTCTGGCTTTTGGAAACTTTCTTCTTTTTTTCATGTAGCGCATAGTTTGGAAGCAAAAGTCTTTTTGCTCTGCCAGTATGACTCTTAAGAAGAAAAGATAAAAAATATGCCAAAGAAGATTTTAAAGGAGCACCAACAGGCAATGATCTTGCCAGCAGATAAAAAAAATCTTCAGTTTTTCCTCAGCATCTCTTTTGTAGTGCTTCCCCCTACCCCTTTATTTTTGTGTTCTGAGCTATCATCAGTATGAGATAGAGAAAAAAAAACGGTATTGAGAAATCTAATGTCTGCATAGAATCACAGTCTGTCCCTTTAAACTACAGAGAAGCCTTAGTGGAATTTCTATTCTGGGAGTAGTTAATTCTGTTTGAGGTTGGACAAGAGAGAAGTGCTCACAGGCTTAGCAACAATAATTTTTACTCCATTTGGTTTTTCTTCTAAGGATTTGCCTCCCTCATTTGATGAAAAGTGCAATTATTGATCAATTCCCCATTAAGGAGAAGATTTCGAAGAAAAACAGAGAGAGAAAGAAAGAAAAAAACAAAAAGCCCAAAAGAGAGTATTCGTAGCTGTAGTGCTGTTATATAATAGCCATTATGTAATGCCTGTTGGTGCCAGCTAAAAATATACTGGAAGATAACTTCCAATTCATTGAAGCATTTAACTAGATTCGTCCAGGGTTTCTGGTTCTGGATTCAACACCTTTTGCAGATGCTGAGAAGAGCTTATAAGTCCCCTAGGTTGCACAGCAACCTGTTCTGTCTCTTATCCCTCTTCTTCTCCGCCCTTGTTTTTTTCATCTAACTGGAATTTTAGAAATAGTGAATGCCTCTTCAGGTCACCTTTCCACACACCCCAGTGGCCATGCCATCAGTCCACACAGCCTTTCTTTTAGTACTTCATTCAGGTGACCTTTCAATGTCCATGGCAGACACTGTGTTTCAGGAGAAGCTGAGCATAAAGCGTAACAGGGATTAGATTTTGCACTTGCTCGTGCAGCAGCCATTGAAAACCTGACAGCTTCATAGGCAGTGTTTTATAGGGAGCCCTTCTCTTGTAGCTGAGCTGCAGCTAAAAGTACATTACCTTTTCCGTCCTTAAGCCTCCCCTTGAACTGCCAGCAGGACCTGCCATGGTACCCAAATGCTTAGCCCAGCTGCAATAGCAGAAATGGAGCAAACTCCCAAGGTGCCTGTACACAGCCTGGGAGAAGAGGTGTCATGCAGACCGTGGTCTGCCCTTCCTTTTTGTAGCAAAACATCAGTGTGGCCATGCAGAGCGCCATTCCCAGAGAGAGGGTGGGCAGCCCAGGCTGAGCCATGCTATGCAATGGAAGTGCCTTGACCAGGGTTCAGGGGCAATGGCAGCCCCTCTGAGGCAGGGAAGTAGACATCAGCTGTGGTCCCCTGGACACGGTGGGTGTGACAGCTGTAGGCCCCTAGAGACAAGGGAACAAGACAGGCTGGTGAAAGGGAGGAGCTGCAAGACGGTATCACAGGCAGCAGCAGCAAGTTGCACCACTGATAGGGATCCTACGAGGTTTATTTTTTTGTCAAGAGAAGCTCAAATAGCCCTGGCTGAATAAGCTATGAGCAAAAAACCTCTTTATATCCACATATCCAGTCTGTGTAGAGCCTTACAACACTGTAAATAACACAATATGTCGCAAAATTGTGTGAGTGCTTTATTTAAAGCCTCATGGTAGTACAGGAGAGGATAAGTAGACCTGTTACCACCAGAGGTGAAGCTGAGCCGTGGCTGAAGCAACCTCACACAGAGAGGGTCAGAAAGCAGGATTTGGATTCTCATCTTTTGCTGTAATTGATATAAACCATTTCTGTTCCTCGTTATTGAGAAGTTGTGGTGCTGTTCTATATCCAACCACTAAGACTACAATGTCAGTATCAATGGCATAAATTTATATTCAGGTCTGTTACTATAGTAGATGCATCTTGTTAATTAACTATGGTCACAGAGACTAATGCTTTCATTGCAGGAGTAACAGGTGCCATTTTAGGCGAGGAGAGATCAACTGTCCAAGCCCTCCAGGATCACTGGTTTGATCCCCAGTGGGATCAGCAAGGGGTTTTGTTTTTCAGAAGAGCAAAGGTTGAGTCTGTCTTCAAGACTTAGAGAGGCTTTGTTTTGCATGAATTTACCCAAGAAGCATCTTGTAATTGCATCCAAGCAAGCATTATGTACATCATGTGTTGTGTTTTGCTCTTGAAGGTGCAGAAATCATTAGTACCCATAGTAGTTATTTTTGTTGCTATTGCTACGTTACAGCAACAGAATGAAGTGTGAATGCAGATAACTTCTGGTTAAATTTGATCGCCTTTGCAGGAACAGAAACATTGACAAACTAATGAAGGGAACCCCTGGTGCTTTGTGCATGCAATGCCTCCCTGTCAACCACAATGACAAGTGTGGTTGTGTTGTGCACAGTTTTAACAAGGGGAAAAATCCTGATAAGTAAGTAGAACTAGGATTTTAGCCAACAAGTATTTTTGTCTGCTTGTTTTTAGCTAAAGCTGCCTACTTTCTCCCACATGAACATGCTTCATGCCCCAGCTCCTGGTCAAGTGAAAGAAGGCTTTCTGCTGGAAGATGCCTGTGTAGGAAGGGCAGTGGGTAGTGGGTTGAGGCAGTGGATCAGGACATGGAAATTATATCACGTGTGATCAAATGTCTTAACCTGTGTGTTGATGCTTGTCTGTGGTAGTTACTATAGGGATGTGAATGCTTACTCAAAATCACAGCAAAATTAGGTGGGTGATAATAGTTTAGCATTCTGGGATACAGATTTAGGACGCTAGAACCTCAGACCAGTATGATTTGCTTTCTGTAGAATATTGTCTACAGTGCTTATTGCTTTATTTGTATAAAGAGGGAGAGAGAGCCTCTGCAAAGGGGTTTTTTGCTGGGATGTGTGTGAGTAGAAACCACTCCATTTCCTTGTGCCTGTGTGTCAGATCCCGGGTGGCCAGCTGCTGGAGAGAAGAAGCACAAAAACTGTGGAACAAGGAACCGGTGGCTTTGCCGCTGCCTCCCTGTCCAGCCAAGTGCAGCTGGAGCAAAACACTCATTTTGGTGTACTTCCCTGGGTGACGTCATCAGCTTATTAACTGAAGATGTGGCCGTAAATATTTTAGTGCTAGGAAAGAGCTGGAAGTTTGAAACATTGCATAGGTAACGAGCCCCATGCACATAGGTGACGAAGGAGATGCACAGGGGCAAGCAGCATGGGACAGATGCTGGCCCATCGGCCATCCTTGGGAAGCTGGAAGCCATTGCACTGAGAGTCCTCAGTCTGCACCCTCTGTGTGCCTTTAATGGGGCCAGTTTGGGGAATTGAGACTGCTGCATCATGGGTTTGCACGCTCATGGGCAAAATGTGTTGAGAAAGGCATTAATTATGTTCTGAATAGGCACAAATAAACCAGGCAGTACTGTATCAGCAATACTGCTGCGTGGGATTGTTATTTAAAACAGTGTTTCATCTGGAAGCTTTGACCAGCTCTTTGACTGCAAATCAGCTGGGTTTGTTATTGTGCCTGTGTTTAAATTGGGCTTTTCCTTAAATGTCTTTAGTCTACATCCAGCATTAAAAATTCACTTAATTTTATGGCCAGAAGATTCCCTGGCTGCTTCTCCTATACAACTGCTTCATCACCAGATATGCCATAGCCATTACATCGACCCCTGTGGTGACCTGCGTATCTTTAAGCATTTAAATGAGTTCCGTAAATTAAGCTTCTAGAATTAGTCATTGTAGATTTGCAGCATCATTGGTGCATTGCCAAGGACCCCAGTTTTGTAACCATGACTACTATTGCAGGGTTACTGAAAAACGTGGACTACAGGAAAGTTTATTAAACCAAAAATTCACGTGCCGGAATGTGAGTGGGTGAGCAGTGACATTGCACTCGCTGCAGCCCGGGGAGCACCCAGGGGAGCTGCTGATACCAGGGTAGCCTGGAGGTAGGCCTCCAGAGGAGAGAAGATACTGTCATCTTTCCCGGCAAAATCACCATCATGTGTATTTCTTGTGTCATCACTTGTGCCTGTTCAATAAATAGCATGCTTTGAGAAGGTGGGGAGGCAGTGGTAGTGTGCTTATTCCCTGAATTGCTCTAATCTGGTGGGGATTGTCCCTTCCCAGGAAACGCTGTCCCCACTGTAGGGTGTGAAACTGCAAGAGGGCTGATCCTGTGATAAAATACTTGGAATTACAAAATCCCCTGGTATTTTCTAGTGAGATCAATGGTCTTGAAGTGTCATGTTTGGGAGATTTTTTTTTTAAAACCTAAGCACTGAAAAACAGGATGCTGTGTTTTTTCTCCAGCAGGGAATATACAATCCAACTTTTCTCTGCTGTTTCTTCTTTAAATATAGGCCTATCTTGTGCAAGGGAAAGTTCCTGGCCCTTGTATTCACCTTCTTTAGACATGTGGGAATTAAGTCTTTAGAAAAAGGACTGTTGGAAACACGTGAGTGCCATCTCTTCCAGACATGTGCTCTTCTGTCTCTTGAAAACCCATCCCCCTAGCTCTCCTCCCCCTCCCCACAGTGTCTTCTGGGACATGCAACATGTATATGTTTGCTTGGGTGCTCCTGAAGAAAAGTGCATTTGGTAGCATCGTCTGATGTGATTTTCCCCATGTTATTGATATTTGTGGGTCTTTCTCATGTAGTTGTGTCCATTTCTCAGCCTCACCTGACTGTTTCACAGGGGCTCAGGACCAAAGTTTACCTCCTGGCTGAGCCTCCTGTCCTCTGGCACATGTCCTGGACTCTCCTACTAAATCTTTCAACAAGTCAGTGCCAGAAATCATCATTTCACTGGCCCCTAATGGAAGAAGGGTCCAAGTTTTGAAATGTTTTTTTACAGTCCTTGGTGGGAGAAGGAATTCAAGGGCATGATTCTTAGCTCCCTATCATCTGTGCATGCACTTTCTCCTGCTCTGGGCTAGAATGCTGATAAACAGGCTTCCCAACAGTGTGCTTAGTACCATGCAGGAGCAGAGCCCGTTCTCAGAGGACTTTTCTGCTCTGCACGAACCCGCCTTTCCAATCTCATGCCATCCGCCTGTTTTCCCCAGGACTTCCTCACAGGTCTTGTGGCTGACCACCTCTGTAAGGCTGGCTGGCCTGTCTGAACGTGGGATCCTCCCTGTGTTGTTCCACCAGCTCAGGCCACCAGCTTGCCATCTTGGCATGAAGCCCTGAGTGGGTTTTTTGTTTTAGAAAAAGATTCTTTGAATTCAAAACACAGCAAATTCCTGGTGGAGGCAGGTCATTGATTATACCCTGCAAGGGCTCTTTGCCTGGGACTTGTTCTTCTGTGGTCCTTCCCTGACCTTCCAGCAACAGTGCTAAAAACCTCTGTTGTAGGTTATGGATGAAAAAGACATAAATAGAATGAAACAACAAGCTGGGGTCAAAAAGGGGACAAATGCTTCTGATGCCAACTCCCACATAGATATGAAGACACACTGTCTGTTCTACAAGCCTGCTACTCTCTGAAAATGGGGCTGGTCAGAAGGAGAGTGCATAGCTCTGTGCTTATGTGTTCTATAGAGGAACATGTCTAGTGATGCACACGAGTGCATTACACAGTTTGTGTGCTAGTAGGCCTGCATAACCCAACTGCTTCCTCAGTTTGGAGGTTCCCACTTAAACCATTCTGGTTTCCCTCTTGTGTTTTGTTTTTACTTTAATTTCCCACAAATGAGCCATCAGGGGGTTTTCTCACCATTCTCCTAAAGGTTTCCTTCCCCTGAACAAAACTGCTTTTGCAGCAGAATTTCATTTATGCAATAAAGTGCTTGTTCAAAGTCTGTGTGGGTGACTAAATGCTATTTGCTTTCCTTAGCCATTGGAAAGGATAATGTGTCAGTCCCTTTCCATATTTGTATTTGTTTTGACTGTTCTAGAGAAATAGAGGAAAAATACATTTTCACTTCAGAACTATCTCAATTTAAGTGAATTTTGTGCCTGTTTCTTCCAAGGCTGTTTGCACTGATCCCATGGTTAAGGGAGTGGAAATAAAGAAGTAAAATCCTGAGCTATCCTAATCCTGCTTGGGTGAACTGGCTGCCTCCAAAGTACACAGCCTGGTTTGGAAAGCATCTCATTTTTAATTACTACTAGTGCTGCCGTTTTGGTGGCACTTAGCACTGGATTACTTGAAAGCGTGGCTGTCTCAGGAACACCAGTGCTATCCATAGGCAACTGAGATTTGCACACATGCAGAGCATTCACCTCTCTGCTTGGTGCAGTTTGCTGGAGGCATAGGAAAAGTTCTCAAGGATCTGTTTTCTACCATTAGTTGTGCAGGTGAGCAAGTGGAAAATGGGAGAGGTGTTGTGTCCCTGTTCACCCTTTCTTGCTCCAGGGGAAAGGTTATATATTACACATCAAGCGAACTAGGCTTCTTCATGTGCATTGCTCCTATTGCATCATGCTTCAGACAGCAGTTTACTAGGAAAGGAGAGCCAACAGTAGGAGAGTTGCTATTCTTGCCTCTTCCTGGAGCCTGTCTTCCCCTTATCTTCAGCCCATTCATCTCCTGGGGTTTTTTCCCACTGGCAATTATTGTGATAATAATAGAATTAAAAGAAAGAGGTGAAAATGTCAGAGCGTTTCTCACAACATGTAGCATTGGACCTGGTCCCTCAAGCAGAATTGCTGGGATATTTTGGATGCTTCCTTGTAGTATGATGTTGTAATCTATTAGTGTGTACTCTTGATCTGTCTTGTTCTTTGTCACTCAGCGTAATAATTACCCTGACCATTTTACCTTCCAAATTCTTGGCAGCTATTAGTCACTCAGCAGCATCCCCATTATATAAATAAGGAAAGCAAGATGAAGGAGGTAGTGCAAAAACTTCATAGGAGTGTCTGCCACTCTAGGGCGGGTATGGCTTGGGAGTTGATGTGCAGCTGCTATTTCAAAAGTGTTGAGCCCCAGAGCAGCATCAGCACTCCTGGGTTGAGTGCAAGTCACTCTCTGTGTCCCAGGGTGGGGAGAGGCTTTTGAAAAATTGCCTCTTAATTAGAAAGTTGATTTAGGAGTTAGAGCTTAGATTAGCTTTCTTCCAACTAGGAGGCTTGTTTTTATGGGGACAGATGAGTTCCCAGCACAGCAGCATGGTGGGAGGGCAGGCAGCAGTTTTCAGCCTTCCTGCATCATCTTCACAAAGCATGAAGCTGAAGTGTTACCAGCAGCCTGGAATGCTGAGAGAACTCAGGTTTTGCCAAACACCATGTAACTACACAGAGGCAAGAAGAAACCCTGCTGTCTCCTGTTTGTTTCATTTGCATCTAACCCTTCTATCCTGGCTGGTTTTATCCATGGTTTCTAGCCTGTCGTCCACCTGCATCTTTCTGTATCCTGGCAAAGGAAGTGCTGTGATCAAATGTTAATGCTCTGCAAAATCTAGCTGTGAGCAGCAGCACTCACATCCTGCTATTTAATGTTCCTTGTCATGGGCTGCAGTGATCAGTGGCTGGGGCAGGCTGCCTTCTCTCCCCTCCCTATGCCAGCTGCTCTGTGGACCCTGCTATGGCTCTGGCGCTGGGCTGCTGAGAGCTGTGCTGGCCATTGCTCCCTCCCTCCCTCCTTCCCAGGGCTAAATACCAGGTGTGCCCTATCTCTGATGCTCCTTATCAGGTCCAGCTTTGTTTACTTGCATAATTCCCTCAGTGCCTCATCATCTTAGTATGATTTCAAAGCCTTAAGAACATCAGTGCCTCAAAAATTTTGCAGTAGCTTGCCTTGGCTTCAGATTAAGTGCAGACACAATAATAACTATTCCATAGAATATAGAATAATAGAAAACCATTTGGACAGAGATGGTTGTCTTTTCTTCCTGGGTTAATAATAGAAGCATGGAAACCTCTTGAAATGGAGCAGGGTTTTCTCATGTAGTTGCTTTCATTCTTGTTATGTCTCTGATACCTGACTTTTTGTGGTTAATGCTCAGGAATGGCAGAGAAAGCCCCCATGTCCCATAACAAAGTCCAAGAGTGCTTCCCCGGGTCACAGGAAGAGAAGGGGATTCCTGTTGGCCTCCACAGCTGGGGAACAAGGCCTGTCTGAGCAATGTCTTTTTTCTCCTGGATGAGTCTGGAGATTTGATTTATTTAAAGAAGGGCCATGGAAGAGCTTACACTGGAGCCAGCCACAGTCATACCTGCTTCCCTCCTTCCTCCTCCTCTGAGAGTAACAGTAGGGCATTTTCCATGTATGTGAGCGTTATGTTAGCACGTAGGAAATAATGAGATCTTCCTGTTCTTTAAATAGTGTCAGGAATAATCACACCAATATGTTCATGACATCCTGAATGGTGCAGGGTTTTGGTGTGCTGCTGAGGAGGGTGGTTGGAGAGGGCCACCCAGCCCCCTTGAGAGTGCTCACTCCTCTGAAGGGAGCTGGTACTGGGCAGACCTGGGCAGAGCCGTAAGCAAGCTAATGCCTGCCTGAAATGTTTGCCATGTGGCCAGTTTGCACCTTGTGCCCATCAACATACCTCACACAGGGAGGATCTGTTTACAGAGTCCTTCTGCCTTGCTTGGTTTCTTAGTTTGAGAGAGAAACTAAGATGTAAATGTTGGCTAAGAAATAAAATAATCCCTCTCCTTAAATTTAGAAAAA
>JAWWEW010000048.1:8629490-8664101 GCA_035583185.1 Anabacerthia variegaticeps | reverse complement strand
AGCCACTGACCCCAAATACCTGGCTTCAGCACCGTCAAGTTGTAAGGTTTCACCCATACGGTCCCACACTCGAACCAACCACGTCAAGATGAGTTCGCCTGGTTTCCAAGCAATGTCATTTCACACCAACAGAGATTGTCAAGTGACAATGATTCAGTAATAACCTCTGGCTCTGGATCTGCTGGCTGTGAGGGTCCCGCTTCCCCCTCATCTGCTGGACGAACTGATTTGGTCTTATATTTCCGTTTTTGGATAGGGGCAACTTCCATTGGCTTGGGCTTCTGCTCAGGTTTTTTCACATCCCCAGGCACTGTGCTGTCAGGTGTTTTACTCTCTTTCTCTTCCCTCTTCTCTGCCACATGGCGGTCTTCCACCTCTTGGGGAGCTCCTGGGTGCATCCTGGAGAAAACCCTGGCCCTAGCTTCAACCATAAGATAGACCATAATGATCCAGACTTGCATGCAATTCATAAAGAGAAAAATATCTTTGATATCTAGAGGGAATTTAAGCTTCCCAAAAGCTGTTGTAGCAGACCTAAGAGTGGAATGAGGGAAGGGTTGGGAGAAAATACTCCCCTGTGTTTCTCCCCAAGGATAGGTACCATTATCACTGAATCCCCAGAGGTAGCAGTGTAGATCAGGACAGAGGTACAAACTTGAAACTAGGTTCCAAATGAGACCCAGTGTTGTTAAGTTCATAAAAGCACAAAGCCAAAGTAAGAACTCCAGAATGATTGCAGCCATCTGACCCATACTCGTGGATCTGTTAAGGGTGCTTATGCCTGCCACAGCTTTTGGCATGAATTTGTACCAACAAAACATAAATATATTGTTTAGCACACTCCGTATCGATTGCAAACTGAATGTACTCACAAAGAAACAAGAACTGTTATCCTTTTCCCCATTTTTGTCATCCTTCTGTACTCGTGCCCCACTGTTGGGTGCTATTTTTGTCATAGTTCAGGGGAGAACTAAGATATCTATTTTGGCCAAGAGAGAGGAAAAAGAGATGATCCCTCTCCTTTAAATTTAGAAAACAGAACTTTAATTGGGAAATATATATATATATATATATATATGAAAAGGATAACAGTTCTTAACCACAACACATATATATATATGTGTATATATATATATCCAGAAGGGACCAAACAAAAATAGTTCGTAATAAGCCCTTTAAACGAGAAAAGGCAAAAAAAAAAAGCCAATGTCTTTTAGCTTCCAAAAAGGGGATGCAGTTTTATTTACGGACAGCAGGTGGCGATGTTGCCCCTCAGCCGGTCAGGCCTCTCTCAGGTGAGATGGCAGGCGCAGTCACCGGGTCAGTTCCCGTGGGATCGATGATAAAAGCTGCAGAAATCCTGTCTCCGTAGCGTAGAAAACAGGCGTGCTCTCTTCCTCACAGCAGCCTCCGCAGTGCCCACGGGTCTCCACGGGGGATTGACGGAGTCAGAGAGCAAAAGAAACAGTCCTGGCCCCCCAGCAATGCCGGACCTGATGTGTTCCCGTCCTGCCTTCTCTCGGTGGAGCCGCTGAGTTCCTGACCTGTGCAGAAAGCCCAGAAACCCTCACCCCTTCTCCCACCCATGCCCTCTTCCCTCCTTCTCCCGGCCTGGGGAGGGATCAGGACAAAAGGCTCTGGCTAAGTCATTATCATCAGGATACGAATATTCATGAAGTTCTTTGTTAATCATGTTTACAAAAACTCGGGCGTTGGCTCCAAGCTTTTTGGGAGGAATTCTAAGGAGGTACCGAAACTATAACACCTCATAAGATAGTGACGGAGTAAGGCGGGTAAGTCATATCTGGTGATGGACTCACAGCATCCATCTACAGCCCTTGCCACTGCCCCAGCATACCTGCATTTGGACTGTCTCTGTCTGGCAGGGACAGGGCACCTGTGAAACAGCCTGCAGCTCTCCTTACCGCCAAGCTAGCAGCCAGCCAGGCAAGGAGTATATAAAAGACTGGAAGAAAGAGAGGCTGCACAGGAATGGTGTATTTCTGAACGCAGCACACTTCTTGCCTCTGCTTCTTACAGTCAGCAAAAGTAGCAAAGAGTTTTAACCTGAGTTTTGATGTTTTTCTGCATTCACAACAAGCTCCAACAATAATATTCACTTTGTTTTAGCCCTTCCCCAAAAGCAGACCTTTCAGTTTCCTCTGCTTGCCTTGTATTCAGCCAGTAAAGGGACCTTGAACAGCTTATGTTGGGTAAAAGTCACTGGTTTGTCTCTTCAGTCCCAGTGGTGTGCCAGGCACGTTTGATTGCTGGAACTAGCCCAAATTCCTGTCTGCACCCTTAGTTGGAAAACAGGGATGGGGATAAGCAGGGAACTCCAGAAGTGTAAATATATCAGTCAGCCACATGGCGTCATCTGTGCTTTGTACAAATATAGTTGAGGACATGCTGAGCAGGAAGAATAATTTTAATTAGCACTTGCTCCTTCCCCAGCTCTGGAACTAGTGTAAATATATTCCCAGTTCGGCTGCTTTTAGCAGACTGGCTAGTAAACTGTCCAGAAAGGCGCCATACCTCTCAGCATTGTTCCTCAAAATCCACAAAGGCCATGTCCGTGTCAGCAGAGGTGAGGGTCCCTTTGGCATCTGCTGAGAAAGTGATGCATGTGTTCCCAGTAGGTAAAGAGAAGCAGCACCACTCTGTCCTCCCTCATCATTCCAGGGCATGGATGTGCCTGGGATGTCTTTATGTAACTATACCATTAACAGTAAAAATACAAACTTCTTCATCTTTGAACCTGACACCACCTGCACTGTCAGACTTTCCTGTCTCATGCAGGTATATGGGCAGATGTGTAACAGTGGAGAAGCTGCACAGCAGTATAGGCTCCCTTCCCTAAAACTTTTTATAAAGGCCTTGCTTGGGAGCTGATAGATTATAGTGCCTGTAGAAGTGGTTGTGGTGTGGAGGATAGTGGATGGGGCTGTTTAGGAAAAACAAATACTGTAAATAACAAGTTTCAAGCTGTTTCAACATACTCATTTCCCCCTGCAAATTGTTTACAGGACCCATGAAGCATCAGTGGAGATGGCTGAGCTGACACAGTGTCTCCTGTTGCTTCCGAAGTATCTGGCAATATCCAGTATTAAATCCCTGTTGTCTCTGGTTAGAAGCTATTTCTCTATCTCTAAGACTTGGACTTGAAAAAATGCCCCAGGTGACTTCAGTGCTTTTTGAAGCAGATTTTTGAGTCTCTTATTTTTATACAATAAAAGTGGGGTGAATGTCTTTATCATTTCCCTCCAGTAAAGGGCTTGGAGAACTCCCTTGTGTGTGACTTATATCAGTAGTTTCCATCGGAGGGACATGAGACCCAGGGTCACTGTGTAATTTGGCCTATTCATGTGAATAGTTGAAAATTCAAACTGGTTATTACACCGGGTAAAGCTCGAATTGAATTGTCAGGACAACATGAGAAAATTGCACTGAGTATGTTCACCCATTCGAATGTAAATCCATAAATAGCCTTTAAAGTTACTCTGTGAGTTTAAAAAATATCTGTAACAGCAGACAAGGACTAGTATAAGAAGTGGGGGAAGATGCATAGGCTCAAGGTTGCTTTGGGAGCACTCCTGGGAGGTGGGTTTGGGGAGAGCTGTATGCTACAAGGTGTGAGACTTGGGCAGGCTCAGGGTCTGGTTTTTCCCTAAAGAGAGTTCTTTGTTGTTTACTTCTTGTTTTCTTTTTGTTTCTTTTCCTCTGTCTGTCTGTCTTTTATGGTCTTGATAGTCAAAAAGAGAGACTTGCCTTCCAAACCTGCCTGATTATGCCTGGAATAGCACTAGCACTGACAGCTTCTTCCCTCAGTGACAAAGCAGTGATGCTCAGAGACTAGAACAAAACTTCCCAGTTCCTGCCATTCTAACCCTGTTTTTAGACATTTAAATCTTTGCCACATTCCCTCTTAGTGCAGAAGTTTTCCATGGTGCTTTGGGTTAGCTGTGAAGTCCTTCAGTTGTGAGATGTATATAAACCTCAGATGACCACATCAGCTGGTTCTTGAGAGCAAGATTTAGAAGAAATAGAGGGGGTTTACCCACTTTATGGGTAGGAAACTGAGGAATGGAAACATTGAGGCTAGATATATAAAATGTCAACTGTTGTTTCTTCACTGCAGAGTGTGAGTTTATGAACCTAACAATGTTCTTTTGACAGTTGTGTGAGGGGGATAATACCTAAATAGGAAAAGGAGTTGACAGGTTTCACAGCTTCCCTGTTGAGGGCATTTGGAATAAAAAAACCCCTCCTGCTCTGTTAGGAGAAAATGTCAGAAGCACACAGTTAGAGATGGCAAGGTCTCCCAACTGTGGATCTAGTTCTGCAGAGGTGGCAGGTGCCCAGGCAGGTGCCCAGGTACATCAGCAGCAAATTTGGGATGCACAAAGAGCAATAAAAGAGGCAAAAATCAAAATTCGATAGTCTGCTGAGATCCTGGAGAAACCTGCTGTCCCATTTTCTGGCAGCACTTGGTATCTAATGAACATGCAGAGCTCTAAAAATCCCTGCTGTGTCCTGGATGAGATGTCTCACTGCTGGCACAGGTGTCTGAGCCTGCGCGCGCTGTGGGCAGAGCCGTGCTGCTGGAGGCACTGCACTCCTCCTGTTGTAAGTTGGCGTTCACAGCACTGACTTCTGTTCCTGCTTCTGGCACAGCATCTCTGGCTGCCCAGAAAAGGTGGTGGATGCCCCATCCCCGGACACATTTGAGGTTAGGTCTTGGGGCTTGAAGCCACCTGGGCTAGTCAAAGATGTCCCCACTCATTGCAGGGAGGTTGCACTAGACAGCCTGTAAAGGTCCCTTCCCACCCAAATCATTCTCTGATTCAATGATCACCTCCAGTATTGCTCTCTGAGGAAGGTGGTAGCTGACAAAGCCATTAGCATAAGTGGAAAAAATTGCAAAAGCTGCTTGGTTGTGAGCATACTGACCTCTTCCCAGGACGAGCTCAAGCTTGTTGCCATGTGAGATGGTTTCAGCTAGTTTGAAACTGTAGGATTTTCTTCCTTCTCTTCAGCACAGAAGCATTAACTTTTTGGACCTTAGCCAAACAAAAGCTTTCATCTTGCCTGACTGTTGTGCTTAAGTGCCTCGGTGTGGGAATGCCCTGTGGCACTTGGATCAAACTGGCACCAAGGGCTTTCTGTCTGGCAGCCCCCTCACTCTTCACTGCAGACTGCCCAGGGGGCTTGCTTAGAACTTTTGTAGCAGCAGAAGTCTTTGCTCCCAGTTATTAAGGGTGAAGCTGGCAACCTATGTGTTTCAAGGCCAAAATAAAAGCTATTTGCATTCTCCAAAAGGCTATGATTTGCATTGTAACATCCCCAGGATGTTTCTGCTGCCCTCCTGGCATCCTGTGGGGGAAGCACAGTGCTGGATCACTTTGGCTCGTCCATGCAGCAGAGCAAAGTGGGGAATGGGACATCCAGCAGGAACAACCCTCATGCTTCCAGAGTAGCAAGGACCAGGACACACAAAGCTGGCCGTTGAACCAGCTTCAGAGCTCTTTCTGGATTTTATCACACTATAGAAACTGATAAATAAACATCTTTATCCTCTTTCACATGTTTTCTGGAAGTGAGAGGAACAGAGTACTCAGTTTCCCAACTTTAAAGGAATATTTACTTTGCCTGATTTCTCAAAAGAAATGAGGTTCAGGTGGTTATCCCACTCTCCCCTCAAGATTTTGAGCTCATGTGGCCAGTTTCCACAGTGCCTGAAAGAAAAAAAGTTCCTAGAGTGTTTCCTGAGCAGAGATAGATAGTTCAAACACACCCACTTTATGCAAATGTCAGGGAAACCACAGCAGTGGGGGCTGGCAATGGGCCCTGTGCACCCCAGCTCCCCACAGGCCTACTGGGGTTTGGGCCATCGCATGGTCTAGCAGCAACATCTCTCTGGCCCCTCCAGTGTGGGGAAGCCAACAGAAAAGTCAGACACCTGGGCTTTAGCTCAGGCTTTACAACCTGAGATAATCCCTCACTTAATTATAAGATGGGATTTTAAAACTGCAAAGCAATGAAAAGCTTCCACTGGATAGTGGGAAGAGAACCCTTTAGTAAACACAAAAGTCCTATTAGAAAAATATATATACATAACCATGCTGCCACGTCAAGGCATTGGTGACAGCTCTCCCAATTTGTCATGATTTTTGTGTTGGCAGCACTTTTATTTTTAATGACTGACCATTGGAGTCCTGCTGTTGCAGAAGTCTTTTTCTCTATCTTTTTAATACAAGCCAGAGTCTAGCTGCCATTTTTGCAGAGGGAGTCTATAAATGGTAAAATAAGTACATTGTAAGGTTTTAAAGACAGAAGGCTGCTCAGAAAATTCACAGTACTTTTAAGTTTCATTATTTTTTAATATTTAGAGTTAGCTGTGGCTGCAAACATAGGTCTTACAATGGTGAATCAAACGAGCAATTGGTTCATTCAGAGTACCAGAACAACCTAGGGAGTAGCACATCACTCAGATCATTCTGCAATGCAAAATTTTGAGTACTGAGTTCAGAAAAGTCCTTGGGAGATGATCCAAAATGCCACATCAAAGGAACAAACCTGCTGAGTGCCTTCATTTCTTTCCAAACACTACAATAAATCCATCATTTATCTGTCATTTCACTTGAAAACACAGGTGTCCTGAAGTGGGTATCTGGTTGTCGTTAAGTTGGAAGAGGGTCAAAAACCAAAAAACAAAAAGAGGGACAAAAAACAGGTCACAGGGTCTCTTTGTGGAGAAAGGGAGCAGGTCACTGGTTGGCACAGCTCTCATCCAGCTGTCAGGGTGGGTCAGTGAGATGCATTTGTGCTGTGGAACTGTGCATTTTCCAGTTATATCCCCCTCAACTATAACCTTTTTATGAGAAATGTGAACCTATTTGGATTAGATACAGAAAGGTAAAAAAGTTCTGGTGGTGTTGCCCTTTCTTATATCATTTTGCACATTTTCCAGTGTCCTTCTGGAGGAGGACTCTCTCCTGGTCCTTTGCCTCTTGCTGTGTAGGGTGCCTGTGACTGAGGGGTCCCCACAGTGGAAAACATAGGCAGAAAAAATTGTTGTTTTCCCAGTGTTATGCAGGCCCACACTGTCAGGCTGACTCTTGGTTAGGGCTGTAGAACCAGGAGATTTTTTCCTCTCTGCATTCTGTAAACCTCCTTGGCTGCTTGCGAAGAGCTAAAATCTCATAATCTGCCCAGCAACCTCCCAAAGGTATTTTAGGAGTGCCACATGGAGTACCGGCTCACAGTACTTACAGCATTGCATAGCACTCCAGCAGCTGCAATTCAATCTTTCTTTGGATTTCAGCCAATGTTTGTTATCCTCCTTGGAAATGGTATGGATTATTTGAGCTCAGGAGCCAGTTATGGCTGATATGATACTCACCACCTCTCATCCCAGAATGGCGTGTGCCATGGAGGCTGCTCTACTTAAACACAGGCTGCCAGATGGGCCAAGGAGGCTTCAGACAGACCCTTGACCTTTTAAATCACCCATGATATGAATAAGCAAGTGCTCACACCCTAAACCTTATTGGACGTGTTGATTGCATTTGGTTTGTGCAGGGACTGACATTTGTTTACTACCTGGGAGGTTTAATACTGGGAGGTGCAGTGTCCCATGCTGTGTCCCACATGGCATCTGGCAACTGCTGTGCCAACGGAGAGTAGTCCCAAGGGTTTTGGGAGCCCACCACCAGTTGGTACCTAGCATTGCATTGCCAGGAAAGATTATCCTGGGCTATCAGGTGGATCACATCTTGCCAAGGCTGGTGGGATTCTGTGCCAGCAAACATGGATGGAATGACAACGGGAGTCTGGGACCCTGCCCTGCCAGCAGTAGTCATGATGTTGGGCAGCAAACGATGGTTACGGAGCCTGCAGGCAGCTAAACTGCTCCTGGTGCCTGCTGCTTGCAGCAGCTCTGCAAAGCCTTACACAGCAAAACCACAAAAATCTTAAGGCTTCACCCCAGTGAAAGTTCAAAACAAAACCCCTGATTATAATAAAAAAACCCTTTTAGAGGCCCTTCTAAGCCAGAGGTGAGATGTCCCCCGTGATGAGAAGTGTGAGTGACTGCACTCTGATAAACCTGTTGCCAGAGATCTTGATAATCCAGAAGAAAGATTTCTGTCCAGTGGGAGGACAGGGGATGTGGCAGTGCTGAAGCTGTGAGGTGACCAGAACTCTGCTTTCCTTTGGGGGAAGTGGTGGAGGTGGTGGGTTGGTACTGAAACATGGGTAATTCCTCATTTTGTTCTATATTTATTACCTTATTCTGCTTCACTGAGTCTGTGTAAAAGGTTTTTTCCCCCAAAGTGTGGTCGGGCACTGACCAGGCTCCCCAGGGCCGTAGGCACAGCCCCAAGGCTGCCAGAGCTCTGGAAGTGTTTGGATAATCCTCTGGGGCACAGGGGGTGACTCTTGGGGATGGGCCTGTGCAGGGCTGAGGGTTGGACTCCAGGATCCTTGTGGGTGCCTTCCCGCTTGGCATAATCTGTGATTCTGTGATACTGTGTTAATGTTACAACTGGTGTTTTTGGCTCTCCTTGGGTTTATAGCTTTTAACAGCTTCCTGGGCAAATCACTGTCCCACTGGCTTATTTGACCCTATTTAGATGGATTTGTTGAGCCTTCAGCCAGGATTTGTTTCATTAAAATTTGGGCTGTACGTTTTGATCTGGCTGCCTAGTGGAGACAGTATCCAAAATTGGTATTTCAATCACTTCTTACGTATTTTTTGCAAAGTTAATTGAATTGTGGGTAGCAGGTTACTTAAGCAAATGCAATGGCCCCTGTAATACTTCATAGGACCTGTTAAACACATAAACCCAAACATGAACAACATGTCCCAGTAATTACAAATGCAACAGGCAAATCAGCCTTCCTGCCCCCTGAGGAAAAGGTCGATGAGGTCTTCTTGGGGCAGCAACTCTGGCGGAGCTACCACCAGAGTGAAAAAATTGTGTAACAGGAATATTTAAGTCAAAGATCTCGGGCTGTTTCCACGTGGGAAGGTCACTAGAGCTGGTCACAGGCATCCAAGTGAATTGCCAAGTCTCAGGCAGTTCCCTATATTGTCCTCCACAGTCTGTATGAGTTCTGCTATGCAAATTGATGCAATCAGCATGTGTAAAAAGCAGCACAATACCAGCTGGTGGAGCAGTGTGGGAAGCCCAGGAGATTGGCTGGATAAGGAGGCTCATCTCATTCCTTGCACTGAGATCTATGCTAACCACATTCTGACAGATGGTGGACCTGGTTCTCTCTGCCTCTAAAACAAACCTCTGTCCTCCTCTTCTGTCTCTTTGCAGAGCTTCCTTCCTCGGAACACTTGAGTGTTGCTGATGCGACATGGCTTGCCCTCAACGTGGTGTCTGGGGGAGGTGGCTTCTCCAGCTCCCAGCCTATCGGAGTGACCAAAATTGCCAAGTCAGTAATAGCACCACTAGCTGACCAAAACATCTCAGTGTTTATGCTCTCCACCTATCAGACTGACTTCATCCTGGTAAGAGAACATAAGGGGAAACGGCAGTTACTGCCACCACATGAGAGTTCAGTTAGGCATTTCTGGGAATGAGTTGTTTGGGGAGTGGCAGAAGTACCAAAGTCTGCCTTCCCCAGAGATCTGTCACTTGTAGTTAGGCTCTCTGACATCTCATGAGCTTTTCCCATGGGATGAAGCATTTATTGTTATGGGTTGTCTGGTGTCTAATTGGAGTGCTGAGCCCACACAGCAGTCTCTCCTGCATTGGTGGTTTGGGCAGCATTTCCCACCATCACTTAGAGTTTGATTTTCTGAAAGTTAGAGGAACATAGTGTCTGCTGTCAGGTTGGCTGGTGATGGCCAAGAAGCTTCAAAGTTGTTTGGGGATAGACAGACTGTCTTTCTGTCTCACACAGGTGTGTGTGCATGCACACAGGGCACAACCTTATTTCTTTAGGAAACAAGGTTGAAGAACAGACAGTGCTGAGTCCTTGAAGGGATGCTGGAAAAGATTTGAAGCATCTCCCCTTTAGAAATCTCCACAATCTTTTCACAGTCTTAAAAGCACTCTGGTACTTAATCCTACTGGTACTCACAGTGACATCACCAAGTGTGCTTCTCTAAGTCACACACAGAGACCGTAATTATCCTTACACACCGACTAGCTCAAGCAGGAGTTGTGTGTCTGCTGTGCCCTTGAGAGCATGTACCCTCCACTACAGTGTGCTGTCACTTCTGGTGCTCGCCATCACCAGATAATCCTGTTGTCATCTCCAGGTGCGTGAGCGAGACCTGCCCTTCGTGATGCACACACTGGCTGCCGAGTTCACCATCCTCAGAGTAGTGAATGGAGAGACAGTGGCCGCCGATGACTTTGGGATAACAAATGGATTTGTCAAACCAAAACTAGGTAAGGACTAGCACAGGCTCAGCATACCAGAGAGGTGGTCTCCATGACACATGGAGTAGAAGTCCTGCCTCCTAGCTTTCTCCAGCATTTGGGGGAATATTTATTCTGTTGTAAGATAATAATCTTACATGCCTAGCCCAGTACAACCCAGGATTTGAGGAGGTTCTTAACTTTCTGGGCAGTGCTGATATGCTTTGTTGAATTTTGCCCTTTTAATGCTCTTTTCGCATCTCTAGAGATGTCATGCCTTTTGCAGGATAGAAGGTTAAAATACAATTCATTGCAGTTGTGAAAATAACATTGTCTGCAGCCTGTGTTTCCATGCTTCAACATTCCAAAGGAAAATGGCTTCTGTAGAACCTTGTATAAGTATTGCAGTGATGCACAGAGAAGATTGTTGTTCAATTTTGACACTTCAGTGCCAGTGAGGATCAAGGCCACAATGAGCCCAGGGCTGTACAAAACATTAAGATCTTTGCAGTCTAGAGGAACAAGCATCAAGCCAAAGGGCACAATTAGGAAAAGGAAGAACTTAAATATGTGTGTTTACCTAGAGACCTGTGTGTAAGTTTTTGTCTGTAACCAAAAAAAAAGCAAGGATCAGTTTTTATGAAGTGCCACTCAGTTTCAACACTCAAGAGCTATGAATCATCTTGTGTAAGAAAATGAGCCTTAAACAAAAACGTGTCAAGGAAGGGTACAGTGAAGCATGTGTTGATTATGCCAGGTATGCACTTTGCTGTGTTGCTCTGTTTACTAGTTGCATGCCTAAGTACTGGCTGCTTCTCACCCAGTGGCTGCAATGTGTTTGCCAAACTGGTGCGTGGCAGCTAATTTTTAATTTTTCTAGATATGGGGAAATAGGCCTCCAGAAATGATGGGCAAAAAGGATGAACTGCCAACAACCACAGCTGGAGAAATGCCTTCCATAGCCCTGCATTTTAAATGGTGGAAGCTTGAATTTTTTTCCACTTTTCAGTTTGTCTTGGCATCTCCTTTAGGTTGCCCCTCATCTCATGTGGCCTGAAAGCCCCTAGGATTAGAGAGCTGGGCAGGGCAATACGACCCTATACACCAGGGAGAGCACCACAAGAGCAGTTTGCCCACAGGTCCCTCAGTCCCTGTCTGAGAGCCAACAGCTCTTCAGCAGTGAGGAACTGCCTTACAAATACTGTCAGCTTTCTCTGCGGCTACTGCCAGTGCATGGATAACACAGCTTGTGGGACCGGAGCCTGCTGCAGGAGTGGCTTCATAGTTATATGTGTCTGTGTGTCTCTTTCAGTTCAGAGGCCTGTCATTCATCCCCTTTCCAGTCCGAGTAATATGTTCTGCGTCACCAGTCTGGATCCAGATACCCTTCCCACTGTTGCTACACTCCTAATGGATGTCATGTTTTACTCCAATGGGTAGGTCCTGCAGGGAGATGAGCTCGAGAGAGAGGTGTGCCTGGCATCTGGAGGCACAGATCCCTCTTGCTCCTCTGGGATGTCCAGAGATCTGCTGTGGCCTTGTGCTGCTCAAAGCCAAACAGGCAATTGAGAGTGCCCAAAGACATCTTGTTTTGGAAAGCTGAGCCTTTCCAGAGTGAAGCTAAGAGTAGCCATGGGATCAATGTGCTGCATATTCACACAGGACCAGAGGGTGTACAGCTGGCTGGGCTACTGCCCCTTGGTGCCTGTGACTCCTGGCCCACAGCCTCCTGCAAGGAGACCCTGTGGCTGGGATGGGAGAGGCTTGTCAATTGTGGAGAGTGGCTGGTTTTGCCCCTGCAAAATAAATTAAAAAAGTGCAATATAATGTGACAGGACTCAGTGTCACTTCCCTAAGTCACATTTCTGGTTTCACTGGCTGTATCTGCTTTAAAAGCCTTCCTGTGCTCTTCTAGCCACAGTTAATGCTCTTCTCTTTGTTTCTTCAGAGTAAAAGACTCGGTGGTAGGCAATGAAGACTCGGGACATATTCGCTTTTTCTCTTTTTCTCTCATCGAGGGTTACATCTCCTTGGTCATGGATGTGCAGACACAACAGAGGTGAGCATTCATCTTAGGGTAACCTGACCTCAAAAAAAGCACCTGGGATATTTTCAAAGGAGCAGGAATCAGCTTAGACTCCTCCACGTTAATTAATTGGACCCTCATTACATCACTGTCATGGGCCTGTACAACCTGTCATTTTTCTGAGTGAAATCTGGCATGTTAGTTTTAGCAGCTGAATTTTGGACTTGTCAGTCCAAGCCCTCTGTGAAATCACAAGCCAATATGTTGTAGAATTATCTTACTTTCAAAAGAGGAACACTGGAGCAAAGTGATTTTGGCATTTTTATTCTGTTGGTCATTAGCTGTGCTTTTAAGAGCAAAACCCAAAAAGAAAATCTGGTGTAGGTGTTTGCAGTTTTACTGCTAAAGGCCAAAAGGATGGGCATGTCAGTGATGCTGTCCTCGTGCTTTGCTTTTACACATGGCTGGGCTTGGTTTGGAGTTTTGTTATGATGATTATGTCCTGAGTCATCCCTGTGCAGCAGGAGCCCACGGCTCATTTGTCTGGTAAGGAGGGAGTCAACTGAGAAGCAAACATCAACGTCTCTGTGTGTGTGTGTGTGTGTGTCTGTGCTTCTGCAGCTGCACAGCACAGGAGGTTCTGAGGCTGGAGAGGACGCTGTACTGAGACACAGTGTTTAGATTTGCTTTTGACACACAGTGCAGGGTTTGGGTTTGATTCGTGGGGGCAAGTTCCCTGCTCCAGGTACTTGTTTTTTAAACTATTAATTGCCCTCTTGAAATTTTCTTTGGCCTTACTGGAGTAAATCTTTGCCTTCAAGAGAGGCCAGAGGGCTGGAGCTTCAGCCTGGGGTGTGGGAAATCTGGGAGGCCAATTCTTCTCTTTCACAGGCTGCCTGATTGACCTTGGGCAAGTCTCTTAGCCCCTGGGCTCCTTTCCCCTGCTAAGAAATAGGCATCTCTGCAGAGATCCCAGGAACCTCCCAGGGATGGTATGGAATGAAGCACTGAGGGTGCTCAGACACAAAAACAGTGGTCACTGTTCACATTTCTGAGGGCAGGTGTGGAAACATATTCCCATCCCTACGTGTTTCCAAATGCAGCTCAAATGAAACCTTCACAGTCTCAATACTTGTAAAGCCTGTTTCTTAGAAATCTTTTCCCATACCTCTCTGGGTGTGTATGCCCACCTCCAGCAGCGGATGCTGATTTACCATAGGACATCTGGATGGGCAGACAGGTGCATCTGCCCCACTTGCCTTGAGTTTTCTCAGATTGCCCAAGCTGCTGCCCTGCTATTGTTGGCTTCACACATTGCAGAGATGCAGGAAGAGCAGATCCCTGCAGGCAGAATGTGACACACTGCTGTGTTTTAATTGCCATGTTTGGCTTTTACAGATTTCCTAATAATTTGTTGTTTACAAGTGCATCTGGCGAACTCTGGAAGATGGTGCGGATTGGTGGGCAGCCTCTTGGCTTTGGTAGGTAACATTTGGGGGATCAGTTGGTGTGCAGGCAGACAGTTGCCTCAGGGCCTTCAAAGGATATGGAAAAATCCATCTGGAGCTGAGGCTTTTTAAGAGTCAGCAGCTTAACATGACTTTGTGAGCTCATATTTTCAAACAGGAGAAGTCTGACTCCTACCTATTAAGTCAGACTTCTAAATATACTCCTGAAAATGCTACTTGCTTGAGAGCTCCAGCTAAATTGTATTCGTCTGCTGGACTTTGGAGGTGGCTACTGCAGGGGCTATGATTAAAGAGGAAAACTGGACAAAAAGGTGGCATGGAAATGCATTGTAGATTACTGAAATCAGTGGTCAGAAAGCACTGTCGTGCTCCAGTGCAGAGCTTGGGTTGTTCTGTGACTTTGGTAGATTTAGTACAGATTTATAGCTGTCCAAGTGGGAGTCTTGTTCACAGATGTTTCACATTGAGTGCGGCACATGTTTTCTCTACTCAACAAGATATTGGTCCTAAGTAGCACAGAATCTGGAGGAGTGTTCTTGTTATTTCTGTGTCCCCTGCAATTTTAAGGGTTTGATCTGAATACTGTAACAAAGGCCTGATCTTCAGGAAACACAGTGGCTCCTTCCTATGGGCTCTGAACCAGTTACAAAGCACAAGCTCCAAGAACATTTCTGAAAAACGTTTAGCCAATTTTTATATTTAATTGCAACTTCTACACCGGAGAACCAACAGTAGCAAGAAGGAATTTTCATGTACCTTCTCTTTAAGCAACTTAGAGACGAAATATGTAGCAACGTCATTGATGGGACATCAGGGCACTGACCAGGTCCCTACATACGTGATGTTTAAATATGTTAACTTAAAATCAAGTTGAAACGTTGAATTTGGATCAGTGAAACTGAAGGTTTCATCTGAAAACTGTGTATCAAACAAGACAAATGAATTATTGAGATTCCATTTAAAGGCTGGAAAGCCAACCAAATAACCCAGACAGCCAACCAAATTCTGGGCTGTAGCTAAAGGAGCGTGGCCAGCAGGTCGAAGGAGGTGATTCTCCCCCTGTACTCTGCTTTTGTGAGACCCCACCTGGAGCACTGGGTAGGGTTCTGGTGTCCCCAATACAAGAGGGATGTGGAACTGTTGGAGCAAGTGCAAAGGAGGCCACGAAGTTGATAAGAGGACTGGAGCATCTCCCCTGTGGAGACAGGCTGAGAAAACTGGGGCTATTCAGCCTGGAAAAGAGAAGGTTGTGTGGAGAGCTCACATCAACCTTCTAGTATCTGAAAGGACCTACAGGGAAGCCAGAGAGACAAGGAGTAATATGTTCAAATTAAAAGAGGCTAAATTTAGGTTAGATATTAGGAAGAAATTTTTCACTGTGAGGGTGGTGAGACACTGGCACAGGTTACCCAGGGAAGCTGTGGATGCTCCAACCCTGGCAGTGCTCAAAACCAGGTTGGATAAGGCCTTGGGCAGCCTGGTCTAGTGGGAGGTGTCCCTGCCCATGGCAGAGGGGCTGGGACTAGATGATGTTCAAGGTCCATTCCAAGCCCTTAACATTCTGTGATGATTCTGTCTCAGGGGCTCTGGTGGGCTGCAGCCTTTGGGGATCTGCATTTCTCTGTAGCAAAAAGAAGGTAGTAAAATTAAATGTGCAATGTATTGTGGTGGTCCAAAAGTCTGATTCTGTGAAAAAGAACACATTTTATTACAGAGATTCTTTCTGGTTGGAGTTTATGAAGACAAACTTCCCTGTGTAGCCATGTAGCTGGTGAGCCCTGGTTGTTCTATGGGCCCCTACAGACAATGATTGATTTTTTTTTATCTCCCCATAGATGAATGCGGAATTGTTGCTCAGATTTCTGAGCCTTTGGCTGCAGCCGACATCCCAGCCTACTACATCAGTACTTTTAAGTTCGATCACGCATTGGTGAGTATGAAGACAGCTTCTTTGGAATAGGGCAGATCTTTTCCCTGGGAGAAGGCTCGTGATGAGATTGTCATTTCCATCTGGATAGCTTGTTGGAAAGCCTTTGCTTTGGTATAGCCCAGCAGACACCTCTCTCCAGCCTCCTCCTGTCTCTCACTGGGTCAGAGGCTCCTGAATGAGGCCCAGCCCTACCCAGAGGCAAAGGCATGTTAGGGAGTGTTGTTCTGGAAGAAGGCTGCTCTCAGTCCTTAAAGATCCACAGCGATGGAGGCTTCACAGCCTCCCCAGGCAGTCTCTTTAACTCCGTCCCTATCTTTTATTAGAAACAACCAGAAACCCTCTCCCATTTTGCTGCAAGCGTAGTTGCAGGCTCCAGACTGAGGACGGTGCTGTGACAACCCACCCTTAAGGGGAAGGTGCTTCTTTCGCTGCTTCCTTCCACTTAAGGGTGGGCTGTCCCAGGTGCCTTTGTGTGGGGGGAGCATTTTGGAGAGTCTCCCAATAGCAGACCCCTTTCTTCATCTCTTGGTGCCTGCATGGCCCTAACCTTTGTGTTTTGAGACCCATCTATTAGCTCTGCTGTCCCTGCATCCTCCTCCCCATGGTGCAGACCTTTGATAAACCAGTAATAATTGCCAGCATGGCAAGGGAAGTCAATTTTGAAAAAAACAAGTTTGTTGCTCTGTTTGTTCTCACAAGTGCCCCTAAGCAGTTGCAGCACAGTCATCAACATGAGGGTCTTACCATCCTTGCAGAGCTCTCTTCTCTTTTATACTGATGGATATTTTACTTTCTAGGCCTACCTCTGTACTTCCTCTGGCTTTATAGGACACCCTCAAAAATGAGTAATTTCCCTGGAAAGGGAAAGTTGATGTGCCAGTAGTCAGAAACAGGATGGCATTTGTCTTGGAGCACATTTCCCAGGTCCTTGGGAAAGGAGTCGGTAACCCATGTGCTAACAAAACTACAAAACTCAGCTGCTTGTGTTTTTTTCTTAAATGTGCCCTTTATTCCATTATTCTTTGCCTTTCATCACTCCAAATTCACTGCTCAGGCCCTACCTTTGACCTGTAAGAGCTCCACTGAGTTCAAAGGAGGTTTGTGGGGGAGAGGGGGTGGTGTTTAATTACTTTGGTTTTTTACAGTTGTCGTGAACCATTTGCAGCTGATAGGTAATGTGTATAAACAGTAAAAGTCAATATTATTTCAGATAAAAAAGGTCAAAGTGTTGTATATGTTTATCTTGTTTTCTTGAATATTAACTGTGCTGATAAGATAAGCTAGTAAAACACCATTTAAAAATCAAAACTGTTAGCTTTGCCTCACATTCCTGCCCATTGCATGGCCCCAAGTGCCCACTTTCTGTGCAGAGCACAAGGTGCAGAGTGCTTCTAGGTGTCAAGGCGTATCTGGAGATCTCAGCCCTGTCTGTTAAAAGAGGTATTTAACTAAAAACTTGTGCCAAAGAGTAGAGATGACTCTGCAGGCAGCCCCACCTTGTCCGAGTGCCTCATCCAGCTGCCTTCATGCCCACAGATCCTGCCTCCGATCAGCTGCCAGAGCATTTCGGGGCCACGCACTGAGGTCTGCCAATCTTCTTTACTCAAAAGCAGTATTTTAAGTGTTTTCTTTGAAACTTTCCGTTTTCTCTATAATATGGTTTTAAAAGTCTTTTCACCTGGACTGTGCTGTTCTAGCTGTCAAACCCTTCCATTCTTTGAAAGGTGCATTTCATACCCTCCTTTGTCTGACTTTACTCTGAGCACAATGGCTGAGTTTGGTGTTTGTTGATTCTAAGATGGCTTTTATTGGCCACGATCCTGACCTAGATTTTGTCATGTTTTCCCAAACTTTGCTACGCAGTTCCCTTGACTTCTAGTGACATTTCTCAAGGTCTAAGTACATCTTGATACCTTTCTCTAATCCTCCCTTTCTTTATTTAAGGTCAAGATGTTGACCTGTTGTCAACAATTTAGAGCACTTTATAAAACCTTGTTGTTCCCTTTCATCTGTTTGTTTGGGTTTTTTTCTACTGTGCATCTTAAAGGTGTTTTTTGTTGCTTAATTTTTATTTGACCTGAGGTGGTAATACTGAGGTCTTCCTGCAATGCTGTAGATGTTTGCCCTGGAAATCAGGACTTGTGCTTGAGATGAAATCAAGAGAGAAAGTGCTGGAGGTGGGAACCTCCCGGTCTCTGGCCTGTCCCCTGACTGAGGTAAGGTCGGGCTGGTGAGACTCGTGGATTCCAGCTCCCTCTAGAGAAAACAAGAGAGAAGAGTGTTCTTTCCAGGTGCTCTGTTTTTGCTCACAGATGTCTTGCTCTACTTCACCAGCAGTTTGCATCTGAAGAGGCTGAGGCTGTGTCTGGCATGTAGTTTGGAGCTTTACTTCTGCCTTCATGGTTGGTGCTTTGATCTGTGCACTACCCGAGAAGTGAACACTGCGCCAGCTGCCCTGAGACAGGGATAATTTCCAGGGGACAGGGAAGGGTAGAATTCCTCTGCTGGTGGCAAACTAGGATAGATCCTGCAAAGCAACACTGTTTGCATGTCTGTCCTGAAGAAAATCTGGCCCAAACACTTGTGATGTGATAGATACCATTTCCATGCTGTTAAGGGAGTCAGGCATTTTGCAGAGAATGAAGGACCAGCCAACTGTGCTTCAAAAGGGGGGTGGGTCTGTGCAGGTCAAAGCCAGTTGGCCAGAACTGGCCAGTGCTGCTTTCTTCTGCTTCTCTCCAGTGCTGACAGAGCATACGAAGAGATCTGTAAGGCTGAGCATGGCCAGGGCTGACAAGGGGCACGTGGTTTGAAAAATCAACTCCTATGCCTTTTCTCATTATCTTCTGGAGAGGCAGAGTCGAACGGCTTCTTCCACTGCCATGTTCAGTGTACTGCAAAAAATGATGGTGGGAAGACAATGGAGAGTCCTGTCTCAATTCCTGTTTCCAGCAGTGGAGGTGTGCTGGGGTTTTCTTCCTAACACAGAAGAGTTTGCTGTATGCTAATTTTATTTTCTTCCTTTCCAAGCTGACTTTTGTTCACACATCAGTTATTCCATCTTCCCACTGGAAAATTGAACATTTTTCTTGTTATTTATCATGAGGTTTTCCTCAGTTTTGTTAAAAACCTTACAGAAAGTCACAGTCCAGTTGTATTCCCACTGTCTGAGCTCTGGAGAGTGTCACTGAATCCAGGTATTGTGCTCCAGGCCTCAGTTATCTCACAGAGGAGAACAGTCCTTTTTTAACTTACTTGATGTGAATTATTTTGGTTTCTTGCAGCAGCTCACAGACAATTTATTTCCCCCCCCAGTCCTCTTTCCACTTTCGGAGAGCTGCCTGTTCCCTGAACAGTGTCTTGCAGTTTATGTAATGGTTAGATGCCTCTTTTCTGTCTGATGTAACTTTACTTGTGATTTTTTTTTCTACCTATGACAGTCACTGAGATTTTTGCATCTTCTGTTACAAGAGATTTTTCTTGCAATAAGTGTGGAAAGACACTCACTTATAATTTTGTGTATGGATTTCTATGGTTAAGTCTCCTCACAGGACTGGATAAGAAGGCACAGATACTACACTGCACCATCTGGGAACTCAACCACAAGCAGACTGGTGGTTCTCTTCTTAGATAGACATGTTCTCTTGCCACCCACCATGGTCTTCCAGCCCACACTTATGGATCCCAAACCTGTAGGATGCCCCTGAAAGCCCCATGGAGCCCCTAGGCAGCCACATAAATCAGTCAACACAGACACTTTTTCTGAGTGACCTCCTGGCCTACAAGTCCTTCACCAACAAAAGAAAGGGAAAGGAGGGGAGAGGAGGAGGAGGAGAGAGAAAGAGAAAGAAACTCCAGAATAGTTGTCTCCCCACCAGCACCCACCATATGATGGCAAACCAGCCAGGTCTCACTTAACAGGGGATAACTCTGGGGATACCATGGGTTAATAGGTGTATCCTTGTGCATGGTGTCCTTTCTCAGTGGAGTTCAGGTGTCCAACAGCAAAGTACCTCCCCACTTGAGCTTGGTCTGGCTTTGTCTTCTGCCTCTCTTTTCCTTGTTGTTCCTTTTGCTGGAGTATGACCATTTTTTTTGTTTTCTTGCAGGTACCTGAAGAAAATATAAATGGTGTGGTCAATGCACTCCAAGTCAGTCAAGCTGAAAAGCATTAGAAATCTTCTGAGCTGGTTCCAGATGCTTTTTATTGTTATAATTATTATTATTATTATAATTATTATTATTCTTTTTTTCTCACAGTATTTCTTGAAAAATCTGATTACAGAGAGTGACATGAAAAGAGACTGTGGAAAGCGGAGCAGAAACAGCTCCCATAAGCTTTTGTTTTAATTATTATTATTATTATTGTTATTTTATTAAATTTATGAATGAGGGGAAGGAGGAAAGGGAGTTCAGATGGTTTCCTGATGTTCAGCTCCAAGGTGAAGTGTACCCTGCCTGTATTCTCAGTGTGGGAGGAGCTGCCAGAGGACAGCCGTCTCTCCCCGCGACGTGGTGACGCAGATGGCGCGGGTGCGCTGCTGAGAGCAGCGGGGCGGGCCGAGAGCAGATGGCCAGGCTGCTGGCTCAGAGAGCCCTGAAAACCAGAAGCAAAACGAAATATGGAATTAAACAGAAAACACATTGCAGTGCTGGCTCGTCAACTCGCATCAGACTTTCTGAGGACTGTCCACCACTGCCTGTGTCAAGATAGGATGGGAATTGGGTTCTGTTTCCCCTGGCAGAACTGTGGTGATGGAAAAGGGGAAAATATCCAGTTGTTTGACTTTTTCTCATTTTCCTTCTCCTTGCAGTCAAAGCCTGGCTGCTCTGAGAAAGCCCAGACAGGGGGAAAGCTGCTCTGGCCAGCTCCTGGCAGGTGGTATCATTTAGACTTTTGTCTGCATTGAAACTTTCCTGGTTTTGCTCAGTTTTTCCCAGTCACACTCTCTTTTCCCAGTATCCTGTTGCTACATCTGCTGCTCCAGGGCAGCTCCTGGTCCTGTGTCAGAGCCATCCTCAGCCCTTGTCCCCCAGGCCCAGCAAGAAAAGGGAGGTGTCTTTTCTCCTGTCCCCTCACACTTTTTCCCATCCACTCTGTGCACATGGGGACACAAAGGATTGCCTGGGCTCCCTGGTGAGCTGCTCTTGCTCATCATGGGCTACCTTGGCCAAGAGCCACAGCAGGTTGTCCCTGCTGGGGCCAGGAGGGTGCCCACAGGGCTTGGGCACCCTCCTGCAATTTTTCATCAACTCCTTCATCACCCAGGTGGAAATCTCTACTGGCTGGGATCTTGACTCCCTAGGGTTTCCCACTTGGTTCAGTGGGAAGCCCTTTGAAAGTAGAACAGTGCTGAAAATGCCTAACATCTGAGGTATTTCCATCTGATCCTGTCAAAGGAAGGTGATGGGGGCTTTTCCTGTTCCAGGGCAGCAGGAGTATGTTTGCTTCTGGCTTGTACCACAGGAGCCAGCCATCAAGGCCTGGCCACTCCCAGCACCATGGAGGACTTCAGGGACTGGTGTCAGGAGAGCAAATGTTACTCAAGACATGGGTGCCAGCAGTCTGCCCCATGTGTGTCCATGCAGTGAGGAGTGGTGAAAGGAGAAGCCATCTGCAGAGGACTTTTTTTTTGTGGTTACCAGCCACAGTATATCTTGCGTTTCTCAACTTCTTCCACTTCAGTCTTGGCATAAAGAAATTGCAGATCTTGCCTTTTTCCCCAAGGACTTTCCAGCTGTGCTTCAGAGACAGTCTCTTGCAGGATTTTTCTGAGACTGTGCCGTACAGCTGTGAGCCCAGGTTTTGCATTAATGTGCAGGCAGTAAGTGAGCACCTGAGACAGTGCTACGGCCATGGTTTATACTGTTGTGTAGGACACAGACACACACACGGGCTTACAGCTCTCTGATTAGTTCTCTATCTACAATGCTGGAGTGCTGGGCTTAAGAGTTATGGCTTCTGGTGTTGCTGGACCCAGACACTGAGTTTCAAATCTGAATTTTTCTCAGTGGGATGTTGTGTGGCAGCTGGACAAGAAATCAGAGCATTCACGGGAAGAAGTGTGGGTCACTCTCCTTGGCTGGCCCTAACTGAGCTAAAGCATCCCTGCTGAGAAACACTGAGGCACGTGTTCAGTGCTTTACCAAACAAGATGCTTTGCTGTTCCTTTACATGGGTTTTCAGAATTGCCCCATGATACATTATATTCACTCCAGATTTCTGGAGCAAAGGCCTACCCCAGATGTGGCACTGTGCATCTCTGGTTGTTTGCTTGGCAAAATACTTAAATCTCCTGCCACCTGGACATGGGCACAGGCAGTGCAGGGCAGTGTTTAAGGCACTCAGAGATGTTTGCTGTGACCCTGCCCAGCATCGTGGGCACTGAGCTGGGCTGGGGCAGGCTGCAGGGCAGGCAGCAGCTTTTCACCACATACATTGTTGAAGGGTTCCTCCTTGGGATGGCAGACTGGGGAGGAGGTGGGACTGCACAGGGTTTTTTTTTCTAGAGTTGGTATGTAGCTACTGAGTTGCCAGTCAGGCTTTCTGGTCAGCTTAGTTGAGCCTGAGTTTTCCCTATGTGCACGGATGGTGCCACCATGATAGGGTCATAAGGACAGAGTCATCTCTGTACTCTGGAGTTTTGGCAACCTTTGGAAAATGCCAGTTTTGGCATCAGAGAGCACTATGCATTGCTCTGCTTGTGTCAGTGCTGTTTCTGAATGACCATGACACAGATGGGGAGAAATTACTTGAAACAAGCAGCAACTTTACTGAGCCTTAAGTGAAAGTTTAAAAGTTGTTTTTTGGTTTTTTTTCTGACATTGCACTCGGGCACTTAGAGGCTGATTTTTTTAACTCAAATTTTTGACTTTTTTTCCCCAAGGATGTCAGCCTTAAATTTGTGAAATCTGTAAAAGTCTTTATGGTCTTTCTGACCTTCCCAAAACAGGTCGATGTCCCAAAATGGGAAGGTTGGCCTGAAAAATTCACAAGGTGTAAAAAGGCCATCGAGGGACTCTTTGTCTCCATCATCTTCTGGCCCCATCCTTGGCTTCACCCTTTTATTCTCTTTTCTTGTTTTTTTCTGACATCCAAGAAGATTGTTTTAGACAACTTGGGGTGGTTGATGCTTTCTCTCTAGTGTTCTCTGCATATTTTTGCTGGTGGGAACTGAGATACCCCAAATGTATTCAGAATTGGTGGAACCTTGTCCCCACGCCCCGGGAAGGACAGGCTAGTCTGTTGTCAGGATTGGTGCAAGCTTGCATGACACTGTTGCTTGAGAGACCTTCTCTGGGTAAGGCAGGAAGGGATCTGTAGGAACTTTGCTAAAAAATTTCATAGTAATTATAATACCACCCCAGTAGTGGCTCCCAGTGTTTAGTGAGTCCAAAGTAGGCGCTCTTAAAGCTGCTCCACAGCTCCCACTCTCCTGGCACTTGGTCTCTGTGGTGGGGAAATAATGAAGAGCCTTTTCCTTCTCAATGCCTTATGATAATATGTCTGAGCATTCCTGGCATCATGCTGTTCAACACTGTGGATAAAGGAGGAACATGTCTCAGTTGTGACATCCTTCAGCTGGGTGCCTGCATTACCTGTCAGCCACCACCCATGCTGCCCCAGCATCCCTTCTCAGCTCTCCATAGTTCCACCTGTCTGCTGCTATTAAAGGGATCACCTCAATGCCACAGGACCCCTCCCATGCCCTCTCTTCTCTTGTTTCACAAAAATTCACTGAACAACAAAATGCAAAAGTGTTTCCAGCCCTGCAGGGAAGGGTGGGCAAGGGTGGGGGAGAGCGTGGCCCTCCCACACCATCTTTCTCCAAGGCCTTTGTTTTCTTAGAAATCTCAACTTTTCCAAGTTGTGTGTGTTACTGTGTGGAGTTTTGTCTTTTTCCTCTTCCCCAATTAGATTTTGACTGCAAGTTTCTTTCTACTGTGTGTCTTCATGTATAGTGTTTCTGTAGAAATCCTTAGTGTGTCTCTGTTGTACACATATAAATACCCATGTTTGTGTCTGTAGGGCCATGCATGGTGTGGGGACTAAAGCAATATAGATTCATATATATACAGTGTGTGTATACTCCAGGCACAAACTCTGTGTATATTTATGTAGTAAGTGATGCATACACACATTTATTCACCATATGTTTTTAATTCAAGTAATGGGCAATAGGAACATCAGTTCTGCTCTCAGGATTTCCCTACATATGTTTTGTGAAGAGCAGCAGTGGAGCTGACCTGGAGCAAAGCTGGGGCTCCTCTGCTTGCCGAGAGGAGCATCTGATTTTCCTGCCTGCTTCAGAAACTCCCTGTTCCTGTTTTGCTGCCTCGAGCACAGAGACTGGAGGAAAGTCACTCCTTTTCCTTTCTTCGTTCTAGTTGCTGCCCTGAATTGCCCCAGCCTGTAAGCAGGGCCAGTTCGTTTGCACAGTGCCCTCCCAGACCTTTGGGTTTCCAGTGGAGATTCCAATTTCCACAAGCACCGAGCTGATGCTGATGCTGTCCTCCTTCCCCTGGCTGAGGCAGGAGCTTCTCCTGGCTCTCCTGCATCCGGAGCTTTGGGGTGGCCTGTGCTAGGCACCATCATTCCCTCTGAGCCAGTTCGTGGTGGCCTTCCCCAGCGGCTCTGCATGAGGCTGTGGGTAGGTGAGAGGTTTCCTGTGGATGTGTCTGCCCAGTGCGCAGAAGTCAGCCCATGGCTAGTGCAAGGCTCTCGTATTTGTTGGGGAATTCACATTTGTTGGCCTGTGAGGAGCTGAAATCAATGGGTTATTTTTAAATAGATGGAAGTGTTGGACGGTCTCTTCCTGTTAAAAACAGGGACAGCTGCTTGAACTCAGTCACTGGAAGTGCATCAGTGGTCTTTGCATCATTAGAGATTTCTGCTGACCAGGAGTGCTGTTAGGGTTCAGATAGGGAAAAGTTTTAACCCAAAACATCTGTGATTTTGCTATTTCAGTTACACTTCATGGAAGGCAGTGGGAGTTCTGTCTTGCTACTGACTTCTCAGCACTTTGAGGTTGCTGATTTTTCAGGCTGCCTCCATCCTTGCACAGCTTTATGCAGCCTTTGGTTTCTTTCCAGATACTGAAGTCAGTTTGAAGTTTCTGCAACGCTGTGCTTTAGGTGGCATGTATCTGCCTCTTGCATGGGGAGACCTTAATAGAAATGTTTGAGTATGTTGGAGCACAGAGATGGTGGCACCTGCAGTGAGTGGCATTAGTATTAAGATTCGCTTAACGGCAATGCCACTTATAAAGCACATTCATCATAAAAATATTATGCTGCAGCTTCTAAATGTATTTTAAACTCCAAGCTCGGTGTTACCATTCCCAGGGCACAGGTAGGGAATGCTCCTAGTCAGAGATGCGTCATTTCTCATCTCTCACGAAAAGCTTGTTGGTGTCAGACTCTCCTGTGGGGCAGCACATGGGACTGAGCAAGGATATACTCTTTAAGACATGCCATGCAAAGTGGGTGTGGGGACTTTTAGGACTGACACTTGAAGAGAAATCTTACTGGGAGGTTATGACTGCTTTAGCCAAGGAAAGCATTTAACCGCATTCAGGTGTAATTTTTCTAAAGCATGATGTTTTGTCCTGCTGGCACTGGGCGGGAAATGAGGCAGTGCAGCACAGGGAAGTGTGTGACAGAGAGATTGCTCAGCATCAGCATAGCTCCCTAAGTACTCATTTGTTTTCCTGTTGCTCTTCATGCTCTCAGCAGTGTGCAGGCCCCATGAGAGAGGCAAGGCAGAGAGCAGCTCTGCTCAGAACTGGTACTGCCATGCCTGATGCAGTTGCAGGATATAGTTTGCATGAGCTTCCAGCATGTTCCTCCACCAGCTGCCCCATACAGGCATCTGTTGTCTCACAGCGTGTCCACAGGATGGGGGTTTAATAGTGTGACTTTGACATCCCATGAAGGTTGGGAAGCTGTTTGGGACAATAAAGCCCGAATCACATGTGCTTGATCAGAGCCTGACTCTGAAAGCAGCCATTTCCCATCTTTTCTCAGCTCTGCTGTACAAACGCTGAATTTTCTTCTGTTACAAAGGGGGCCCCTTCCTGGTGTGAAGCAATGTTGCTGTCACTGCCCCACTGCAGAAGGAGGAGTCAGAAGTGACACAGCCTAGGGCACTGTGACCTTGAAGGTTACTCCCGTCCTTGTGATTTTCCCTGTCTTGTGTATCCACACGCAGTGCTTGAGATCTTTGGGGCATCCAGACTCCCTATTTTAGAGATCGGTGACTTGAGTAAGAGGTTCTGGGTCCTGCATTGGCACAGTCAGCACTCACTGAGGGCAAACACTCCTATCTTAGCATTGGATAATTGGTATTTTTGATAATGACAAGGGAGAAATGCTTTGTTCAGCCCTAGGCTGTGTCACTTCTGACTCCTGAGAGATGTCCCCCAACAGTGTTCAGTTGATGACCAAGAAGTCGTTTTCTGATGAGGATTTCTTCTCTCTTTGTTACTGTGGCTGTTACGGACATCTCCAGTAAGCAGCTTAAGGCACCTCACTTGCCTGTTCCAGTCCTGCCTGCAAACATTGAACTGAATTAAACTTTTATTACCTGTGGGGGAGTAAGACCCAGTAATCCTTTGACAAACAGTATTTATAGTATTTACATGCTTGTGCTGGGGTGTGTTTACATTGGCTGAAATTTGTCAACCTGCCTCCAGATCTCCATGCCTTCTCCCTATCTGTCCATCTGTCTGTCTGTACCCTGTCAGGGGCCAGCAATGTCCCTCAGGCATCTTGCCAGCACTGAGCCAGTATGGAAACACTCTGTGTGCATCCTCAGCAAGGGCGGTGGGACCTTTTCAGGGCACTTGGGAGGGAAACAGTCCACTGTGAACATAATTTTGAGTTACTCTGCTGCCCTCATGAAGCACAGCTGCGTTCAACTACCAGCTCCCAGTTAGCACAGGTGAAGGAAAGGACAGGGTTTTGAAGCAGAGTACGTGCACTGGAGGCTGATCAGCAAATCCTGGCTGTAGCAGTAATAGCCCCTGCAGATGCTCTGGTGAGCACAAAGCAATGCACAGCCCATTGTATGAAAGAGAAATGGATGAAGGCTATATCAAAGTACATATATTTTAGGGTATTCATTTTAGGGTTCTGTACCTCTTTGGAACATAGATAAGTCAAAATTGTCTCTTGGTCTCCCTAGACAGCACCAGCCAGTTTTCTTCAGGTTCAAAGCCTGTTCCCTTGTAATTGCAGATCACATGGAATAGCTTCTCCCTGCTCCATAATTCTCTTGCAGTAATGACCTATGCTGCTGCCTACCCTGCATTTGGGGAGGGCCCAGTCATGAGGGAACACAAACCCCAGGCATTTCCTCCCAGCTGAGAACACCTGAGCTTTGCAGCTAAGGTGCACACAGTAGCAGAGGAGTGACAGCCACACACCCCCTGTTCTGCCTGCACAGCTCCAGAGTGGCCACGGCCAGCCCAGCTTGAAACCATCCCACCTGCACAGAGCAGGGAGGGTTGCAAAGCAGCTGCTTAATGTCCTGGGCTCCCTTGAGGTTTGGTTTTCATCCATTTTTAGCTTTCTGCAGAATTCTGTAAATGAAGTGTGCATGGACTTTGGAGCAGAGATGGATGGAGATGCCCAGCAGGCATCTGGCAGGACTGAAATTTTGAAATATCTTTGAGAGCGGAGCAGGGCATGTTGCTCTCCTGTGTCCAGCTCTGTCCTCTGCCCATACCATAGGAGAACTGGCTGGCTGCCGTGTCCCTCTCTAGACAGACACAGCAGTTTTACCTGTGTCCTCCCAACCCTAAAGGATTATGCCAAAAACAGGGCTCATTTCATCCTTCACTTTGGGGGCCTGCAGCAAAGGCAGTGTCTCCTGCACAGTACCTTTGGGAGGCATTGGATGTTGATGTCATTTGGGGTCCCCCTGCTCTGCCCGGCTTCCTGCTGTTATCAGTGTCCTGAGGACTTGAAACCAGCTTTCTGCAGTTACAGTAATAAGCTCTTTATTTTTCCCAAAAACAAGAATTCCTACCAGTTCTTTTGTAACTTGAAAAACATAATTTTCCAGGTATCTGATTCCCTGGCCCTTGCGGGAATGCTGCTTAAAGCACCTCACTTGCCAGGGTGACTGCTGTGAGCACTACTACTCCTTTGGACCCCAAAAAAGGAGTCCAGCCCCGTTTGCCTGCTGAAATGCTGAAGTAGTCCCCAGGTTCAGACTGGCAGGATGCTGCTCTGGGGACAGGTCACATGGGAGAGACAGCCAAAGTAAACAGAACCCTCTTGCCCTCCATTTCCTCGTTGCCCGCACAGAGTCACTCCCATCAGCTCGAAGGGGACAAAAAGGGAAATTCTCTTCTTCTGAAGAAAATCAACAGTCTCCTCCATCGGTTTCTTGTTGGTGGGAAGAGCAAAAGAGTATTTGCCATGTGGGACACTGAAGGAAGTTGTAGGAAGTTGAAGGAAGGCCAGGAGGTTGTATACATAGGGCAAATAAAACCCCCACAGCCTTTGTTGTAGCTGCAGCCTTCAGATGGATTCAATTTTTGAGGTCACTAAAATTACCTAAAGACCTGGCACTGCTGTTAAAACTGGGAGCTGCAGACCTGGCAGCATTGCCTCCAGGCAGGACGAACCTGCACAGGGGGCAGGACGAACCTGCACAGGATGCAGGACCCTCCCCACCGTGGGCCAGCCCTGGGGTGTTTGGGACTCTCCCATCCAGCTGTGCCATTCCCCTGCAGCCTGCAGCAGTTCATGTAGGCAGACTATTGAGCCAGGCCTGCTCTTGAAGAAACCCCTGAGTTCTAACATCTGCTTCCTGGGAACAAACCTCTTGTGTTTTCCCTGGCAGTGTGTGTTTCTGTGTTGGTGCAGGGTGCGGGGAGGTTTGGGGTATAAAGAGGATGCCTCTGCAGGGGCATACAGTTTCTCCTTCAGCCATTAGGAACAGACACTGTCTGCTCCAGCTCAATGACCTTGGCCTTTTTTTTTTTTAATTGTATCACAGAATTAAAGAATTATGTCCTCACTCTCCTTCAGATCCTGCCTGCCAGGGTTCCCTACCTGCCTCATGTCTCAGTGCTTCCTTTCTCCAGGTTTCTGTTTGCTCTGCAATTGTGAACTGCTCCAACGATACTGTGGTGGAAAGAGGAGCAGATCAGTGTCCCAGGGCAGTGTTTTCCAGGTGCTTCTGGTTGTGCTGGATCTGGGGTTGCCCTTGCTTCTCACCCAAAATCCTCCTGCTACTGCTGCTAAAAATAATCTTGCCAGTCCAATGGCTGTTGATCATAGGGGTGTGAGAATTGCATCTGAGTGCTGCTAGTGCCTGGGTCAGTGCCTAGAAATATAGAGGGTAGTGGCACTCACCTGCTTCTTTCCAGCCCAGGACTGTGCTCAGTGTCACAGCCATCATGGTCGTGCCCTGTGCTGCCTGTGCCTGGGTATTCTGTCATCTCTTCCTTGTGCATGAGCTCTAGGCTTGGCTTTGGGGCTTGTGAGACAGGAAGTTGAGGAGTGAGACATTCATTTTAGCACTGTGACAGTTGCATTTTCTGCCAGTGCATCCTCCTTCTCCATGCTGTGTCTGCAGCAGCTGAGGTCAGCAGTGACAAAGCAAGGGCACTCATCCTGGTGACCAGAGCAGTAGGACGACCATGGCTCTTGGGAGAAGCAAAGGAGGAGGCTGCTGGGCAGTGACTAATGGTAGGATCCAGCTTTGGATGCTCTTTGGAAGAGCCTGTCTCACTCCCTGTTAACTCTCCACACAGTCCATTCTCCCACTGGTTTTGCTACAATTAGAGGGGGTTGATCACCTCAATTTGGTTAACACCTTCACCTGCTCCCACCACTGAGCCATGCCAGCAGGTCTTGGTGCTGCTGGGATTTGGGTTGCAGTGCCCAGGAAACATGCTCTGGAATCTGCAGCCCCACCTTGCAATCAGTCTGGCTCATGCTGGTCATCTGCTCTTTGGGCACTGTGAGGCTGCTGGTGAGGGTTAAGTTCAGGTGGAGCATTGCACGGAGGGAGCATCATCCTAATCAGTGCTTAGGGCAGATTCCTAGTTTGGTTCCTCTGGGCTAAGCTGCAGCAAACCATCACCCTGAAGTGTCACAGTGCAGGATTAGGCCTCGACCCCACTGAGCTGTGAATGTTCACGGCTCATCAGGAGGGGATTGGCCCTTCACTGGCCATAGTGTAGCACCACTTTATTAGTGCTTCAAGTGGCTTGAACAAGATTGAGCATTGCTCTCTTTCTCCCCTTTGTCTGGACTCAAGAAAGAGCCTGGATTCTCTCAAGATGCCCAGGACGCCCACAGCAGGAACCCATATTCCTCAAACTGAGGAACAGAGAAAGGAGAGGCTCCTGGTGCAGAAGCTGCCCAGCTCAGATCAGGGTCTTCCCCTCTGTTCCCTGGCTGCTTTGAACAGCTGTGCTGGACACCCTGGGGAGGAAACTCAAATCTTTAGGACTTTATTTAATAAAGTTATTTATGTGTCATTTGCTCCGTAAGTGAAACACCATTTTTGGCTTCAAGACACCCACCAAACTGAAGTGGCCCAAAGTGGAACTGGGAACTCCAGCCTCCTGCAACCTCTCCTCCCAGTTCACCTCTCAGAAACCCCATGGAGGTTTTCAATAGGGGGGAAAGGGGAAGAGTGTGCAAAAAAAAAAGTGTATTTATTTTCCTTTAATTACTGGATTAATGCAAACTGACAGCAGGGAGGCAGTCCTCCCAGTGCAGGAGCCTGTGCTACAACCCCTGCTCTGGGCTGCAGCTGCCACGTGGGCAGTGTCCATGGGCTCAGGGAGGCTGAGACCATGCATGTGGGTGGGCAGCAGCTCCTGTGAGCTTGGGGACACAAGGCACAGGGGAGCCTGAATGCATCAGTCACCTTTGTGGCCTCTGCACGAGGAGGGATGTTACACCATAGGCAGAGGGAGGGATGGTGGCAGCTGGGGATCAAGCACTGGGCACAGTGTAGTGCTGAGAAGTGGCTGCTTTGCTTTCCCAGTGAGTGCACATGCTGCTTTTCTTTGATGGTCTTATGCTGAAAAGCTGAGATTTATGTACTGTATGAAAAACAAAAACCAACAAAACAGGAAAAAAAGAAAAAATCCTAACGTTCCAGAATAAATGACAGTATATTTTGTACTTTGTAAAGTAATTAAAATGAAAAAAGAATAAAAAGTGACACTTATGCTGTCTGCTTTTGTACTGATCAGACTGATGAAAATAAAGCAGAGCTTGGCATTGTCTGTAAAATGTAACTCTTAATTTCTTTCACTGACAGCCACCCTGGGCCTCACTCCCTCGCATACCATTTAGGAAGGCCAGCAGACATCCCCAAGGCTCTCCAGTGTCCAGGACTTATCACCAAGTGTACTGTACCCCTACGGATCAGACCCAACACCATCTCCATCTTCCTGCTGTTCTCTGGGAGCCACCAAACCTGCCCCATCCTATTCCCTTAAAATACAAGGTCAGTGGGATGCTGCTACTGTATTTGCCAGACTTAGTTGTACCTGCTCACCTCAGGGTGCAAGATGCCCATGAGCCTGGAGAGCGCCAGCAGAGATCCTGGTGGAGCATCCCCAGAGCCCTGCAGCCCAGCGACAGGGGAGCAATCTAAGCCCCCTTCACGGACTATTTTAGGGCAGTCACTGCTGAGTCAGCAGCGTGGCTGTGCAGCACCATTGCCACACACTTCCCTGCAAAGAGGAGCTGAAGAACCTGGCTGAAGTGTGCAAGAACAACAGTGAAATCAGGCTTATCATCACCCTATCACAGTTGTAACCCTTTATAGTGGATGTTTAAAGGGAAGCAGCTTACCTACATAAACTGTGGTCAAGAAAAGTATTTCCTTTTTAGCGTAGTGTAACCCATTTTTCAGTCTTCTAGTCAAGTGTAAGAGCATTCATGTAAGAAATTAGTGTGGGATTGCTAATCTGGAATGCAGTGTTATTGCAGAGCACTGCCTTGAGGGTTTAATCCATTAAAACAAAACACAAATAAATCAACACAGGCCACACAATCTCAGCACTGCCTGTTGCTCCCTGCAAAAGCAACTGTCATCTTAGGGTAAATAGCACAATTTAGGCTGTTAAACTCGTGTTCAGACCGTGAAGACGCTGGTCACACTGAGAGGCTTTTAGCATTGTCACACTTCACCTTGCCCAGGTTCACACCTTTGATGGGAGATGCTGGGGCATGGAGCGGGGAAGGGTAAGGCCCTTGCAAAAATTGTTACAAAAATAAATTCTAATGAGTCATGATGAAATACTATTTTAGGAGCTATTATTTTGAATGCACCAGGCTAATTAAGTTCCCTAAGTCATTTGTTTTTGAAAGATCCTGTAGAGAAGAGTCTGCTGTAATGTAGCAAGTACCCAAGATAATCTTTGTTTTACAGGCACTCGTGTGTTATATCCCCAGCTGGGCAGTTTGCTGATGAGCCCAGCCTTGATGTGCAGGGGCTCGCAGGGTTGCCCAGGGCCGGTGCTGGGGACAGCTCTCCAGCAGGGAATTGCCAGCAGCCCCTTGAGATGGTGAGGTGGGGACAGGGCACTTGGGCCTGAACCTTTCACCCTTCCCTCCTGCAGCTCCTTCAGCCCTCGGCCACTGCAGTGCTCAGAGCTGTATATACACAGGGCTCTATGCTGGGGACTCATCCTGAAGCCCTTTTTGGGCTATTTTAAGCCAAACGCACTAACACAGTGCTGTTTAGAGGGTGAATTACTCGTGTAATCAATGCCAAATCAAGTAGGTTATTCTAGCTCTAATTTGAGCTGCTCCCCATGTGCATCCCTGGCCCCCACCCCCTCTCACTGCAGGTATATTTAGGGATGCAGGTAAATTTTGGGCTGTCTACTTTGCCATACTTTGAAGGACAAAATGATAAAAAGTTGTTGCCTTGCAGTGCACGCTGGTAGTGACCTGGGGCCACCCCAGCATGGCAGGGCTCCTGTATGACCCTTGCCCCTCCATCCTGTGGGAGGAGTACAAGCCGTGGATGTTGGGGCTGCCTTCAACAGGTAAGGAATCACAGGGAGAAGTGGTTATTTTCATTTTCTATGCTAAGACTGCCCATCAACAATGGTGGCAGCACCTCTTGAAGAAGGGGGAAAAATCACTGCACAGCAGAGGCCAGGATGGAGGAGTGAGAATCTGTGAGAGACAACCATCCAGACACCAAGGTCAGTGCAGGAAAGGGAGAAGATAGAAAAGCCAGGAGTAAGGTTTAGCCTGGGAAGAGAGAGGTATAGGAAAGGCACTTCTAGATTTCTTCTTATTCCTCATTGTCCTGCTCTGTTTCATCAGCAACAAAATAATTTCCCCAACATGAATCTGTTGTGCCCATGATGGTAACACGAGCGATGCCCTGTCCTTGTCCCAACCCACGTCTTTTCCTTCAGATCTTCTCCCTCTGTCCTGCTGATGTAACAGAGGAGCTTGGGCAGCACCTGACCACGGTCAAATTGCCCCTGCCCTCCACCGCAGCCAAAACAAAGGGCAGTGCTGGTGCACGCTGGACTGCAGACCCACTGCCTTGTTCCCACCAAGCAGCACATTTGAGAATGCCCACAGCCACTGTAATGAAAGTGCAAACACCCCTGCTGCATTAAGCCATACAACAGTTCTATTTAGGGTTAAAGACCTCACTGGCATTTCATTAACACACAGAATCTGCAATTTATTGCACAGCCAGACTGCAACACAAGAAGGTATGACATGGCACTAACTCATCCCAGCTCTGCAGGTCTAGCCCCAAGGTGCATTGGGAAACAGCTGTGAATGAGAGCAGCTGAGAGCCCAGCAGTTACCAGCCCTCCTCAACAGCAAACATCCATGAAGGGAATTATTTGCAACACCTTTCTTATCAGAGTTTTTGCATTTGTTTTCAATGCTTTAATAAGCCTCCTCATGTTAAAAGGGCACAGCTACTCCCATGAGGCTAACAAGACATGCTTGGGCAGCACAAGTTGCCCAAGTCACATGTGGAATCAGGTATAAATTAAAGCCAGTTAAATGGGAATTCACAGCAGCATTTTGCTTGTTCTGTCTCAACTCACCCAGCAACACCCATTACACAAGAACATCAGTAAGAACTGAGATGTGTCTTTATTTCTTTGTACTTTGGTTCACCTTTCCTGTATTTTATGCAAAGATCTTCAAGACTTATTTCATCAAAGTAAAGTTTAAAACCGGAGTTTTGGTACAGAATTTCATCTCATTAAGCCAAAACGCGAGTATGTCGTGTCCCCTGGGGCCACAGATGTAGTGCCTGACTATAACAGAATCATTCCTGCAGGTATGGAGGTGGCTCAGCTGACAGAAGCAGTTTCCTGTCACATCACTGTGAACCAAAATGCTAAAGTTTAAATGCAGAGTGCAAGAGGCTGGTGTGTGAAATTATGCTCAAGAATATTCCTATTACTACCGATTAGGACTTTATAATCACTTTATTTAAAACATATCTTGGATTTTGACAAAATACTTTGCACAGTAGAAGTATCGCATGCAGAGAGAAAAGACACAACTCTGCCTGATGTTTGGAGTGTTTCACAGGAGAGTTTCCCACACTTGGGTGTGAGATTGGGTATGTGCCTGCTACAGGTACATACACCTGTTGCATCTCATCTCCCTCACCTTTTGGCTAAGAAGGTACCAAGAAATGAGGCTCTGCTTCTCACCCATTAAGACTCCTTTCCCTGCTAGGCAATCCTGAAAACTCCAGCGAATCACAACTGAGAGCACCCTTACCTTTGAACGTCCAGAGTGCAGGGCCTGGGGGGGGGGGGG
>JAWWEW010000048.1:8566604-8629480 GCA_035583185.1 Anabacerthia variegaticeps | reverse complement strand
CAACCTTACCCTTGAAAGTAAAGAGGGCAGGGCCTGCCCCCCCCCCCCCCCCCCAAAATCAAAAACAGTGTTGTGTGATCAGCAGGAGACATAAGTACTTGAGTAGTGAGCACTGCTGACATCCATGCCTGAGCACCAACTCTGCACATAGCTGAGCAGGGGCTTTGTTTCCAGCCTCACTCCCATGATGGGCTTCTGTCACCGTCTCTCTGTCCTCCCACAGTAACAGCAGTGCAGACAGCTTGGACTGATCTATCCCTGCTGTCTTATTTAACACTAATTTCCCCTGCAAACAGGTTCTCACTCTTCAAATGTGTTCCTTGGGTGTTCAACCTTTAGTGCTGGCACAGAAAGCCTACAACACCCCATAGGCACAACACTGCCTCCAGGCCACCACTGTGCATCCAGCTGTGCATAGTTTCCGCATGGGACAGCAGCCCAGGCACAGTGGGGATGGCTGCTCAGGACAGCTGTGCTGGGCTTCAACAGCCAGCACAACCTGTCTTCCACATAAATAGCTATAAAAAACAACAAACCTTTCCCCTGAGAAATAGTTTGGCTCTGCTCAACATTGACACCCCAGAGCTGGTGACAGGGAGTGTCCATAAATCAATGTCCTATGCTGTAGATTTCATCCAGTCTTCCTTCAGGGTGATGTATTTTATCCTCAGGCACAGAGGGGCTCACCAGCTTGAGTCTGGGCCTCAGATTCTCAGGGAGCTCAACATGAACCAGCCAGAGCACTCTTTGGATTTTCACACTCCATGGGGAAGGGCGTGCTTCCTGCAGCCAGGGCAGAGCGTTCCAGCGATGCAGAGATGACAACACACCCAGGCACTGCAATGGCTGTCTCTGCTCACTATCACTTGGCTTTGCAGAATGAATCTTCCTTTCCAAGCTTGTCACCAAGTCCTCCCATCGCCCTGGCACAGTGCTGAGGCCTAGCAGCATTCCTAGGTAAAAGACTTGACTATGCTTACCATATGATCAACTCCACATGCCACATCTACCACCTCACCGGGTACAGTCACCTGCATCAGATACATGAGAACAGGTTATTTATCAAGGTAGCACCTGGTATTTCCCATTTCTCAACCTCCTTATGCTCAACATGCCAGCTGGTCTCACAGGGCCTTGTACCAACAAAAGTCGCAACTTGAAAACCCAAAAAGAACAAGATTCAGCACCAGGCATGTTTGTGCACTGAGCTGTGAAATACTCCTTTTCCTTCACAGAAGCACATAAAGCTTTGAAGGGACAGGAGCGCCGACGCACTACCAAACCACAGAGACTGTAGCCTCAGCCCATCTGTTCAACAGCAAAAGCAGCATGACTGGAAGAGAGAGCATAATCCAGAGAGCAGCAAGAGCATCTGCCCAAGCACCATAAGGATTTTCCTCTTGTCTCATCAACAAGAACTGGGACACAGCAAAGGCTCAACTCAGCCTAAGGCAGTCTGTGCCTTGATGCTGAGACCAGCTCCTCACTCCTGAAATTACAGCTTCTTCACTAAAGCTGACTTCAAATTTGAGGAAAGCAGAGGCTAAAAATGTAAGTTTTTCCTTATTGCTAAGAGAGAGGACAGCTGGCTAGTTCTAGGACAGTAGGAAGTCACAGACAAGGATCCCAGCACATTGCCACAGTACTGTGAGACAGGAGCTGTCTGTCTGAAGGAGCATAACCCCCAATGTCCACACTCAGGGAAACCTGGACATGCCACGCTTGGTGAACTCAGAAATCCCACTCAGTCACAGCAGTGTGATTTTAGGCAAATGCTCCAGAGCTGGTCTGGTTTTGTTCATTTTTAAAAGGAGAAAGCATACTACAGAAACTCATCCACTGCAAGCTCAGACACCTGGACAGAGACTCCAGGGTGGTCCAACTGATTGCTGACCTCCTCTCCTACTTGGCCTACATGGAGACCAGGTACATCTGTTTGGCCAAGTGCTGAATTCCAGAGCCAAGGACTCTTCTACATTCACTGAGTCTGGCTCTCAGAGCCATCTGAGAGAAGAGAGTGGAACTGGAAGCGCTGTGCAACAGCTATGAAAACAGTTGAGTAAGGATCTCCTACTGTAACCTCACAGTCAGTCCAGTGACCCACCACCACAGCTGGGAAGGAAGCCCACCACGTGGACCCAAGCCACGACAGCCTGACCACCATGACCAAACAGTTCACCTAATTCAATGAGTAAGGAAAGTCAGGTTTACTGAATAACTCCATCCCTGTAAGCAGGCTACACAAGAATCTCTGGAAAACAAAGTCCTTCTACACTCATCTTAGACTTTCACTTCTTTCAGAATTACTCCACAAAACCACACAGGAAGTGATGGTCCTTGTCCTCAGGACAACAAACACTAGTCAAAGAATACACTCTTGGCCTTAGTATCACCATCCTTACCCTCCATGGGAAATACTGATCTTCCATTCTTCCAGTTCCCAGGCACCCTCTTAGATTCTTGCCCCATACAAACAGTTCTCCTCTGTCTATACAGGAAAAGAAAATAATAGAAGAGACATTAAAAATGAAGGATTCTATTTGTGATGTTGTCAAATGTGGCTACAGTATTTCTGGGAGTATACAGGGTTATACAAGCAGTATGACAGTCACCAAATTTACTTCAAGGTACAATAAATGTACTTGTGTCTGGGGGAAATGATGCCTAATCAGCAGGACAAGCAAAAAGTTCTGTGCACAAGTCTCCGTTTCCCCCTCTTACAGCTCTTGCCTTGGAATTTTATTTGAAGAAAGAGTGCAGCAGAAGAAATTCCAGGGAATCATTTCTGAAATGAATCATTTGTTCTGAAAGTCACTGATCCATATCAGCTATCAGCAGAGCAAATCCAGTAAGCAAGGCAGTAAGATTTGTCCCAAGCCTTCACCAGGGGACTGCTTGTTCCACTCCCTGACAGAAGTGTCATTCTAATGACAGCTGGGGAAAAGTAAAAACTTGTGTTTAACAAGAGTTGAAGAGTTTTAGGCTCCCGAGGAAAACATGGTCTCGGAAATGTTTGGATCAGCCCCACTGCAGAGACAATCAAAACACAATCTATAAAACATGTACAACTTCATCGGAACACGGTTTCTAATGTTTCCTGAACACTAAGGGGAGGCCACTTAAAAGCACTCTGCAACCAGTCTGATAGTGTCACACATCCCGGTTGCCCCAAAGGACCCGGCACTGGTACTTCCTCCCCCCTCCACCGCCCACCACGCCCTGCTCCCCAGCCTGCAAACGCTCGCTGTGAGTCTCTGCGCTGCTGCCCTCTGTTGCTCAATGTTAAATGACTTTCAAATTCCAAACCCTTCAAAGACTGGGAACCCGCACCAGGTGTACAGAGCACAGTATCATACCCGTTGCATATTAAATGTCTGGGTCTGCCCACCTCAGGCTGTTAACTCAATTGGCCAGAAGCGCCAAGAAACCCTGACATCTACCTCCATTTAGACTCTGTTTTAGTTCGTTCATTTATCACATAAATTTCTGCTCCTGCTGAAGTGCATCAGACTGACTCATTCTATACAGAGAAATGAAATAACCTTCCAGGTTTCCTGTTTGAGAGGTTTTCTGCTTTAGACTAATAACACTTTCTTAATTAAAGGATAAGTTAGAGCAGTACGTATGCCAGAAAACATGCTGACACCTGTGAACCTGCTGCCCGCCACTCTGGTGCATTACAGTGTGCTTTCAGTTTCAAGAAAGATGGGTGCTTTTTTGTTGTTTGGTTTGGTTTTGGTTTTTTCCTTTTTTTCTTTTTTTTTTCTGCCAATAACACAGCAATGTGACTTCTCCATGACAGTAGGACGAGAAACTTACTTGTAAGTGCTGCAAACTGGCTGAGTCCACAGCGAACATGAGCAACACGGATGTCCGAATTGAAGTCTGACCAGCCAAAAAGGCTGGGTGGGATCATCTCTGGCACTGCTGTCTCTATTAGGTTTGGTCCTTTCCCAAGAATTCCATAGCCCCAGACAAAAATATTTCCTTCTTCTGTATTACAATAAGAACACATTCTGTAAGAAAGTCTGTGCTTGAGAAATTCACGCCATGACCCTTTGATTATTTACAGTCTGCAAACAATGCATTCCTATCCAAATGCTTCAATTTTTTTCCTAAGCTGTGTAGGCAGATCAAGCTTCCCAGGCAAAACTTTCACAGGGAAATAATGCCAAGACAGTGTGGGCTGGATAAAATACTTCAGCTTACTGACTGATGGGAGAGAGGTTGAGGGTTTATTATCATGGCTTTCTCCTTTGAGGCATGCCCAAACTACCAGTAGGCTCATCACTCTGCCTGGCATTCTGCCTTAAGCTGGGTGCCTGGGAAAGTCAGCAGCTGGACAGTATAAAACAAAGAAAGTTTCTTTGTCAGGTAATTCTGTTTTCTTTCACACTGGAAGCTCAAATGTCTGGTCATCACAACAACCCCATCATAAATATGAACATCTTCCTTGAGACAATCCTTCATAAAATTAGTACAATCCCCTCTCCCATTCCTTGACTCAGCAACCCTCCAGCTGTGCTCCCCAGCCACTGACAATCCAAAGAACAGTCACTAAGAACCTGCTGCAGAGTTTCACAGTTCTCTACTTTCTGTCCTAGTTTATCATGATTTATAAATATGTCAGATTCATATGGAGTTTGAAGGGCTCTTCTTTCTTTCAAGTGTTGCCTTACCTCCTCCCTATATCCACACTCATCATAGGCCACACATAGCCTGTGTGACCAGTAAAGGAGATCAACAGCCAACAGAAGCCAGGCTCTTGTTCTAGTCTGCAGAAGTTCTCAAAACAGCACACACTGGAAGCAATGCTCTGCACTAGTGAAAACAACTCCTCTAATACATTCTTAAATTACAGGTTTCTCAGTCTCACAGCTTTCCTCATAACAGACAGTACTTCCCTGTTACCTGAAAACAACATGCTTGTTCCATGATGTTACCATCCACCTACTGCATGGCCTTGCACAGAAGTGGATGATCCTAGAAGTGAACTCACCTGTTAGCACAGCATTGCCGGTCCCTCCACAGGCAGCCTCCTTTATCTTCCCAATCTTGAATGGCAAATGTCTGGGAACATTCACCTGTATGAGATTGCAGAAGAGTTGTTAGAGACAAGGTAAACTGCAAACCAGGCACATATTTTAACTTACTCTCTAGTTCTGGTTCGAGCCTCCCTACACTGGATTCCTGATACAACCTTTATTGTTTGAACAACAGAATAAGTACAAGTCCCAAAAATTTAAAAAAGCTACATGAAGTTCATTAAGGTAAGAACAAGGTGGAAAAGGTCACCCACTGAAAAGCTTACATGAAAGGCAACAAGGCTGGGAATGCCTGATGTCTGCTTCTATCCCTGGCTCTTCAAGTCAGACACAACAGGGAAGTCAACAGGTGAGCATGTTTGCAAATTTTCACAATGGACTAAATCACTAAAATTGGGTGTGCAGTGACATTTTTGAACATACTAGGAAAAAAATCACTCCATGAAAATTGCACTTACTTGGTTCAGTCCAACACAACAGAAACGTACACAGCTTGACAGATGTAACATGTGATTCCCTGATTTCACAGTTCTGCTATTCCACAATTTGGACTTTTTCCGTATTGTAGCTAAGACTAGCATTTTTGCCAATTATCCATTTCAGACCCCTCTGACCTCCACCAAGCACCCAGCCAGAAAAACTACTACACAGCATAACCTGATCACTGTTTACAGGCCTTATGGGTCTCAGTATTTAGCCCTACATTGAGGATACATCAGGAGAGGCATGGGAAACAAGGGTTTCTAAGATTTTGCTAAAGCCATTCTAATTTAATTATCTGCTCTTAGTCTTCTGCTAAGAGTAGCTTCATTATTAATAAATTCGCTGACTCCACCTCCTAAACTAACTGTAAGATGAGACCACATGCCTAATGAGCTCAGTACTACAATGCCTAATGTGAAGTCAGTGCTGTATTTTTGCCCCATGTAAGTATGTTGCAAAAAAACTTCTTTTTTTGAGACACTGGAATTTGTCTAAGACTCAGTTATAAACTTACTACGGATATCCACTCGAAATTCTAGATTAACCAGCCAAAAGACTAATTCCTGTCCTGAAATTCACAAAAGCACCTGAGCTGGGTCTCAACTTGGTGCAAAGTCCAAGGGATGAAGAAAGAACATCAGGTTTTTAGACTAACACACTGGGGTGAGGTGACACAACCCTTTGCCTATCAAAGCTGGGAAACATACTGCCCTAAAGCTATACAAACATGTCAGACAGGTTGGTTTTATAAGCATAGGTAAAAGCAGCCTGCTTAGTAGTGTTAGTTTATATCAATTTATATTGATGCTAGAAGGACCCAGAACAGGGAGAAGTGTGTAATTTTTAAATCTGTGTGCAGCAGCCAAACTGAAACATGTAAAAACACACTCCCAGGCCAACTGACCTGTGTGGTTTCTGTGACAGATGCCAACTGCAAGTATTCTGAATTTCCCCAACCAAAGACTTCTCCTTCATCTGAAACAGCCAGACAACAGTCCCCGTAAGAAGAGACCTGGGTAATGTTTACTCCAGCAATGTCCCCACGTAGCTTAGTAGGAACACTGGTGATGTTGTAGTGTCCAAGACCTGAAAGAACAGAAAGTTGAGAGATAATAATTTTTTTCCAGACTCATAACACCTGCATAGGACCATTTTGTCATGTGACAAAACCACCCATCCTCCAAAAGACATCTTTTTGTCCATACTACTTCAGCAGACAAGCAGCCACAAACTAGTCCATCTCCACTAGCCAATACCGCCTCTCTGGTGTACACAACAACTTTATACAATCACATCTGGAAAACAGTCTCATCTCTTGTCTGCATGGACCAAAATGTTTGAAGAACAGTAACCAAGCCAGGCAGACAACCGGACAGAGATGGAGTTTCACAAACTGGCTGCATCCTGTCTCTCGTATGGAGAGCCATGAGTGACAGCATGCTGCAATCAGTTAGACAACAGCAAGGAAGTGGCAAAGAAGGCTGGGAAGCAAATGTTTTACATGCCCATGCCAAATTGCTGCCTGGAAAAGAGACCAGTGTAGACGACAGAAAGATGGGCTACTGTATCCTGGCACAAAACAACATGGGAAGAACACAGTTTTGGGAGCAGCAGAAAGACTAAACAATAGGAATGACTGTGAGGAAGTTCTCTGACACCAAAAGCCATCAGAAAAAGGGCCTAGCCAAAGATCCCATGCTAAGACAGCAGAGGCTGCTGAAAGGCTCAGTCAGTTTAAAAGAGCAAGAAGCAAATCAGAGCCTGAAACGAGAATCACAAAGGCAAAGCCTGCACAGAATCAGGGAGCTAAGCTGACCATGTCACTTCCACATCGTCTCAGAAGTTTTAACCATCAGACACACTCTCCTCAGACTGCATGCCTGGGTTGCCAGCAGGGAATCCTAAAGCTACTCCAAAAATGAACTGGATTGTCTCAATTTGGTTACACAAGAGTACCAAGCACATCTACACATAGCTGGAAACATATCAGCCCTTTTCTGTCTACACACGCATGACAAATACACAGCATAAGCTCTGAATTAGAAACTTGTTATATTCATCGATCCCCTGAAAAGCAAGTGGAGTTGAGCTCCTACCTGTTTGTCCATCAGCTCCCCATCCACATGCATAGACTGCACCTTTCTTGGTTCTAAACAGACTGTGGTCCTGCCCACACACTACCTGCACACAAACAAAAAGTCAGCGCAGGTCAGGAAAGGTCACATGTTCAGACTCAATGTAATGAAGCATTACCTGCAGATAATTTGAGCAATGAGCCTCTACAATGACCACCAGTTCAGATTTTGACTTTTCTTTCTTGATCAAGTGGCTCCACAGACAGGGAAGACCAAGAACAGCAGGATACAACACTGAAAACAGCACTGAAAACTTTTGATGGAAAGTGATGTTGCAGTTAATTTCTTCTGAGATCCAAAACAAGGAAAGAAAGCTCAATTCAGCAGTACAGTACAATAAAACAAGAGAGCAAATAAGCGCTCTCCCTTCCCAGAGTGCTAACCACATGGCTCTTGATGCCAGCTACAAACTGCAATTGATTCCTTGCCACGTAAGTGCTCTAGGCACGCAGCTGTTCTCAAATCTACATTTATGTTGAACTAGTAATCGTGTCTGTCACAGGCTTGGCATGAATTAAAAGCGAAGCAAAAAGACATTCAAAAGCAGACATTAAAAATTAGCCAAAGGTTAAAGGGATTTAATCAGCAAGTTAAAAGAATGACAAACAATATTAAGCACACAACTGTTGCTATCAACATGCAAACAGGTATCAAGTATTCAATCCCCTCAAAAAAATAAAATCATGAAAAGTCCAAGCAGAAGTTTACAAGCCTAATTCTAAATATTTTCAGGATGTGCCATGCCACAGTCTCATCAGGTGGACCTAAATGAATGATGGAAGAGGAGCAGTTTGCCCATAGACCATGGCTATGGAGGCACAGACATGCTAATAAACTGCTCCTAGGAATGTTGCAGCCATGGCAGGCGTCGTGGCATTTCTGCTGCTCTGCACATCCTTGCTCTCCTAGGAACCTGCCCCAGAGAAATGTTGGCTAGTCTTAAGTGATGGTCTCACAGCTCACTTTTGAAAAGGGAAAGACAACATTCAAACTAAAACAACTTCCAAGCAATATAAAATTGGCAAGGGAAACAAGAAATCAGGACAGGAAGGGATGAGGTGTCAGAATGACCTCCCTGTACTGGTGAGGCCAGAAATGGACACCGTACTCTGAGCGTGGCTTCACCAATGGTGAGCAGAAGGGAAGAACCACCTCCCTTGACATGCAGGTAACACTCCTCCTAATGCAGCCCAGAATATCACTTGCCTTCTCTACAGCAAGGGCACACTGCAGGCTCATGGTCAACGTGGTGCCCACCAGGAACCCCAGGGCCTTTTCTGCAGAGCTGCCTCCCAGCCAGTCACCCCCAGCACAATGGTGTCTAGGGCTGCTCCTCCCCAGTGGCAGCACTCGGCCCTTCCCCTTGCTGAACTTGCTGAGGTTCGCATAGGCCCATTCCTCCAGCCTCTGGATGGCAGCACCACCCTCTGGTTTATCAGCCTCTCCTCACGGTTTATGACATCTGCTAACCTGCTGAGGGTACACTCAATGATCCAGAACACTAGTGAAAATATAAATAGGATTGGAGTCAGTATTAAGCCCCAGGATACAACACTCATTACTGGTTTCAACTTGGCTTCATGCCAACGACTGCACCCTCTGAGCTCGGCTGTTCAGCTGGCTCAAAATCCACCTTCAGAACGGAGTTCAGATGATCCTCTTACCTGGACAACTCTGCTGTCAAACTCATTCAGCTGATGAATCAGATGGCTTTCACTGGACACCAAAGAACCACCGAGAAGAGAAAAGACAACACAGAGGATTTCAGAGGACTGCAGCTGAAACTGAAAGCCACTTTATACAGAAGAGATTCATTCACATGTAGTTCCACTGCAAAATAACTGCATGAAGAAGGAACATAATTTTACATTCTCTTACTTAAGAAGTTAAGAACTGTCACTTTTTAAATATAACCTTTCATGGGAACTGGCAGTAGGAGCAATCCTCAAAGATGGTCTCTAGTCTAGAATGAGCCCTTCTTCATTATGAGAACTTCATAATACTGCAGCACCTATATAAACACTACACTTAACTAGAGATTAACCAGATATCCCAGAGCAAAGCGTAGTGCTAACATCCCTGTCATTCTTTCATAATACCAGGAATTATGAACAATCCAATGACTGACTTGCAGTATCAAGGCTAACAAAAGCTACTTAATCACAGCTATTTTCTCAAACTCTACAGTCCAAGTGTTGTGGACCACAGAGAGAGCAATGAAGAAGATGTCTCCTAGGTCCTGCCAGAGAATCAGAATTTCCATTTACAAATTCCCACTATCCACTTACTCACTATCTTACAGAGCATTTTGAGCACATGCTTCGGTGCGGCCCAGAAAAAGGAAAGGCAATGTGAATGAAAAGCACTACAGACTCAGAGGGAGTTACAGTAGAGACTCAACAAAAGGACACCTCTTTCATAATTAAACAGCTTTTCTAATACCCTCAGGAACAGCACCTGGGCTCTGAGCATCTAAAGGGAGAAAGTCCAACTACTAACACCAATTACCTCAAGCAATTTATGAAGGCTAGATTTTCTCACTATGCCCTGTAAGAACTTCTGTCTTCTGTGAATGCGGTCAGCAGAATGCTAGTGCCGAGCCTGGGTTCAAAGCCAAGAGGTTGTATGACCCCTGCAGCACAAAAGCCTGTTCTCAGACTCCTTAATCTTAAATGACATGCTTATACTACCAGACTTTTCCCACCTTTAGGCTTTTCTGCAGGGTTGCTTTTATGTAATTATGTTTTTAACATTAAGAAAGTTCAGGATCTTCAAATTCTCACCTGTAAATTTCATCTTCAACAACCTTCCGACCACACTGTCCATAAGAATTGTTTCCCATTGTGAAAACTGAAAATCAATGATAAAATGCATCAGTTTTATTACTGTCCAATCCCTTGAAAGCCTCTTTTCAGGTGAACAAAATATTTTCATGCCATTCTCAGTCTGAAAAGTGGATCAGAGTAATATAAAAATGACATAAGCTTTCTTCAAAGCAAGTCCACTTTAATTCAAGTGACTGAATTTATTTTCACCAACAATACCCAGTGATACTGCTGCAAGCACAGCAGGGGGACCAGGAGCCCATTGGCTGTTTGTCAGGAATTGGCTAGTTCATCCTGTGTTGTCAAGGAGACTCAGAAACAGATCAGCATTCCCACTAAAGCGGTAAATCAACCAACCAACCAGCTCACACACGGAGAAGCTGCACTGGATCACTAAGCGCAGGACTAAGGCCACTGCACCAGAGAATTCCCAAAGACATGGAAAGACCATTCACAAACAGGATCTTCTCTATAAAGGGCTATTAATTATTTTTTTTAATAAATGTAGCACTCTGGGGCTTCAAGGGAAAAGTAAGACAGGATTGGCATAGTCATTCACAGCTGCATTCAAAAATGTTTGAGTGAACATGACAAATGGGTTACACTTCAGCCAGGCCTGGTGCTAGATAAACAAACCTCATAGTGAAAAAGATCCCAACAGATTTACAGTTTGAGCCAAGCAGAATCACATCTCTTCCTTGCAGGTGCAATCCCACAAAGGCCAACAGCTGCCTGTATCCCATTTACAGCACAGACAGACTGCCTGGGGTCTAGCTCTAAAGGACAGAAAACAAACCTTTTTCAACCTTTTAATAAAAGCATAGTCAGGCATCCCTTGTCACCACAACAAGCAACATTATACCTCCTTCACTATCTGTCAGGACCAGGGAATGGGCTCTCCCACAGGACACCTGCAAGACTCGAGTCTGTTGCGGCTTCTCCAGTGGTAATGGAATTGGAGACGGTTCCAAGACATATTCATAGCCCTTAGCTTGATGAAGACAGAAAAATGTTAAGTCAGTAGCTTCCACAAAGTAAATTTAGCATATATTTGCTGATCCTGTGGTACATTCACAGGCTCACTTCTTCTTTGTTACAAAAGCAGATACATTTTAGAAAGCCAAGATATTAACCAAGGAGGCTGACAGAAATCTATCGCAGGGGGAGAGAGATCAAAGGCAATGCGGCAATGGCTGAAGCCAATAATCACTGCCTAACTAAAAGTCCACCATACCCTGAGGCTGAATTAAGGCTTCAGGTGGCACAAGTGAGACACTGGGGCTTTCAGCCATATGTTCAACCACTTTGGTGAATAAGGCTGGATTACTAGAGCTTAACACCAAACACTAAACACTCTGTGAAAATGGGGATTACTGCAAAAAAGGCACAAGAGCAACAATCACCAAAAAAAAGCAGGAAAGGTAAACAAAAAAAAATCTTTGGGCTTCATATTTAAAGAACAGGAGATTAAAGACCCTTTCAGGAAAAAGCAATGCAAGAAAAACTATCTAGGCTAGCTCCACAGGGAATAAAAGATCTCATGAAAGAAAATTACACACTTTACTTAAAAAAGACTTAGTAACTTGAAGAATATGTAATCAGTTACAGTCGACTGGGGAAAAAAAAAAGAACAGCAAAACATAAATCAGTACCAGGGAAAAGGTTAAGGGGAGATAAAAAGCTTGGATATCAAAGAAAAATCACTGTAACAAGATAAATCAAATCCCAGACGACTCAAAGCAGTCTTCTGCTCACATGCAGCAGTGCTTTAACCAGTTCTCACTACCTGCAATAAAAATAAGAATTAAAAAAAAACCCTACAAAATCTACACATGCCCTTTTGCAGTAAGACACTAGTGGATGTCAGGACAGGCAGCACAACAGGATTTTTGTGAATGGCAGGTGCCCTCCATGCAATAGAGCAGGAGCTGAAAGGCAGCCAAGTCTCTGTCTAAAGACACATGGAAGTTACAAAGCCAAAAAACCTTCTCTCCTCTCTCTCTGCTCCTTCCAACGGTGCAACACAAGCTACTGGGATCTGTGGGAATTATCACTGATAGCAGAGGGATTTTGGAGCAAAAAGGCAATGAGGTGGATAAGAAGAGGGTGAGAGTAAACTATTAGTAGTTTAGATACAGTCACCTAAAAGTCAGAAGTTTGCAAATTCCCCTAGAAATGAAGCATCTACAGAGAACACAGTGTTGGAACCAGCAGGTAACAAAGTAAGTTTGTCGAACGGTAATGAGCAGCACATACCAAAAGAAATTTTGTCTGCAGGAAGTAAAACAAGGAGCGGCAGCAATCCCACTGATCTGCACCACACTTTAAACAGATCCCACCAAACCTTCTTTCTTAGCAAGGCTTGAACTGCAAATCTATTTAACCGATTTCTGGATTCTCTGGCAAAAATAATCTCCAAGTCAGATGAAGCAAGACACAGCTGAGACATCAGAACGCACAGAACTAAGACACAGCAAGAGCTGAAGCCTTTAAAAGCTGAAGCAAGGAGAGAGGCTTTTGTAGCCCCTGCATTTTTTGCTGCTGCCGTTTAAGCACACACTTGCTGCACACACCCCTGGGGATCTACCCATCGTGCCAGCACAGAACAGCAATGCTGGAAACCTCAGCGTGCTGCACTGAAGCTGCAATTTTCTTTTGCTTCTCCACAAAGTTGAATCTTTTGCCCGTATCACCCTACCTTAATACATTATACTGTTACACACTATAAAGAGAAAAACTGCTTTTACCGTGATTTTCCTCAATTGTTTATGCAGGAATGACTTCAAAGACAGCCACTCTAAAAGTTTGTTTTTCTTCTACCTGCCTTTCGTGAAAGGTGTCAAGATTCTGCACAGAAATCATTATCCTAAATAGCTTGAGTGCCTACTATAACACAGGATGACTGAATAACATGTTTTTCCTTCAAAATTCAAACTGCTACTAAAATAAAAACCCTGCAGCTTCACACTCACAAAAAGAATCACTGACTGTATAAATAGAGCTCTGTGGGAAAGGAATTTAGTTTATAAGTGCAAAGGCAGCAGAGGTGAGCAAACTGCCCTGCCCAAATCGTTTAATTAACTAGCCCCCAAAATTGTCTACTATCGAACTAGATTCAAAGCCACACCTTAGCCAACACCCACACTGTGCAGAATAAATACTCCCACTCCTGCCTGAACGTAACTAAACTCTCTAAGTGCAGTACACAGAACAGAGGCACACCCTGGCCAATTAAAAAGCACACAAAAACAGTTAAGTTCCAGAAAAAGATTGCTTTAAAAAAAGCAAAGCACAGCTCGGCACTGCATCAGACTCCTGACATTTTTCACGCCTTCAAACTGACAGGTATCCTGCAGTGCCCCCCCATCCGACTTTAAAACACTTTAATCCTTACTTTGATCTCTTCTGCTTCTCTGGAATCCAAGCTGGGAATCCTTGTTGAGCCCCATACCCCACACTTTGGTGATGTCTGTGGTATTAGATGCCAGCAGTGTGAATCCGTAACCGCAGGCAGCAGAGGATATCTTTGAAGACAGAGAAAACCCACACCATTCAGTTAGAAATTGTGGCTTAGAAAAGCAAGTTTCACCCCATGCTATTTGTTCATCAGCATTCATCCTTCATTAAGCTACATCCATATATGGCCCAAATTCATGGCATGTATGATCGTGGAAAAATTATCAGAAACATTCTTCTGTGATAAGCACAATGGCACAAATTCAAGTCCAAGTTTTTTGCCTTTGAGTTTTGTTTTCGTGTGCATATGTCTGTATTTTTGCATTATTTTTTGCCGACCTGCATCAGCAGACTAAAAAAACAAACAAAAAACCAGATATATTAAAAGAGTAACATTCCCATATTTTACTCCTTTTGCCAAAAAATGCCCACCACAGCCACGTGAGGAGCAGCTGAGGTCCCTTGGTTTGTTCAGCCTGAAGAAGACTGAGGGCAAAGCTCATCGGGGTCTGCAGCTTCCTCCTGAGGGGCAGCTCCGATTTCTGCTCTGTGTGACCAGGGACAGGGCACAGGGAATGTATGTCAGGGCAGGGTTAGGCTGGCTGGATCTCAGAAAAAGGTTCTTCCCCCAGAGGGTGGGGGGGCACTGAACAGGCTCCCCAAGGCAGTGGTCACGGCCCCAAGGCTGACAGAGTTCCAGGAATGTTTGGACAATGCTCTCAGGGACAGGGGGGGATTGTGGGGGCGTCTGTGCAGGGTCTGGAGTTGGAGTCGATGATCCATGTGGGTCGCTTCCAGCTCAAGATATTCCATGAATGCTCTGACTTTATCTGCATTGGACAGCAGAGCACAACGCGTGAAACATGTAGACAAAAGAATAACACGATTTTCAAAACAAGTTTCCCATTTGTCGTGTGGGAACAGCCATGGAGCCATTTGGAAGCGAGGCCCGTTTTCTCTGGCAAATGCTCTTCACACCTTGGTTCTCTCACACCTCTGACAAAATGGCAGAGATAAATTTTCCAAACTGTATGTTACTGCAGTTATACCAATAATCATCCCGAGTAACGCTGCTACACCGATAAAAAGCCGTGAATCACGGCAAAGCCTTTAAACCCCATCCCGTGACGCCGTTCTCGGCTGTGCAGAGCCCTGATCACGTCCCGGGCTCGGGGGGGGGTGGGGGGGGTGGTCGTGGCGGCCGCGCCAGGCCCGGCCCACCTTCTCCTCCGTTTCCAGGCGGTACGGCGTGGGCTGGATGCGCCGCGGCTTCTTCCAGCCCGCGTCCGGCTTCACGAAGCTGGGGACGCCCAGGGCGCCCGAGTAGCTGAAGCCCCACACGAACACGCGGTCCTTCCGCCTGGCCGCCTTCCCCGCGTACTGGAACACCGGGGCGGCCTCCTCAGCCTCCCGCAGCTGACGGGCGCTCGGCGGCCCCGCCGTCCCGCGCAGGCCCCTGCGGAGGAGCAGGAGCGGCCGCGCCGCCCTCAGCGCCCCCGCCATGGCCGCCCTCAGGCCGCCGCCATCTTGCCGCTCTCTCACCCGCGGCACCGCGCGGGATCACCGCCCCTGCGCGCAGGCGCCCTTGTCTTAAAGGGGCTACACCGCCCCGCGCAGACGGTGTGGCCCGCACCGCCCGGATCCGCACCCCGACCCAAATCTAAACCTACAGCCAGACCGAGATCTAAATCTAAACGTATCCCCAGACCTAAATCCAGACCCTAATATGGACTTAGAGCCAGTCCCAGACCCAAACCAAGATCACATCTCGAACTCAGGCCCAAACCTACACGTAGATCCAGCCCCCACGCCAAACCTAAACTCAAATCCAGCCCCGGCCCGCTGGGCTGGCTGCGGTGGCGCCCAGAGCCAGCCACCACACGCCCTCCGAGTGCCTGTGCCCCCACTCCAGCCCTCGCTTCTCAGGGAGCAGAGCAGCTGCCTTCCAAGAGGAAGCTGCCATCCTTTCATCCCCAGCTAAATTTTCTCCCTGCCAGCATCTTTTGCAGGAGATCCTTGCCCAATATCCCCAAGGAGGAACACCTTCCCTGCTGCCACAGCCACGCCGCTCCTCAAGGCCTGCCTGATTCACTGTCCAGATGGACACCGAGATGTCTGTCAAGTCTCTCTTCTTTATTGATGAAAATCACAAAATCATTCAAAATACAAAGAGGTGATAAAAGGGGGTCTAGAGATGAGGGGTCCTGGTGGCTGCGTGGCCTCAGCCCCTCGGAGCTGGCAGGACAGGGTTGATGCCTTCAGGAGGGAGGGCGAGGGTGGCCCCGCGGTGGCCACAGAACCTCTGGGATTGCTGGTCTGGCTCTGAGCCCTGGCTGTGCAGGGGCTGCGGGAGACAAAGCATTGGGAGGCTGGGGTGGGGGGGCTCAGAAGATCCTCACAGGATCTTTCTCCGGGTGCTCTCGGTGCAGCGGTTCAGGATGACGTCTTTGCTGGGACGGGGAGGAACAGCAGGTTGAGCCTTGGCCTTGTTCTCCTGTGGCTCATTTTTCTCAACTGTGAGCAAAGCAGAAGGTCAGATGGGTCAGAGCGCTCCACCGCCCACCACCCTCATGAATTTTCACCAGCTTCCTGTGTGATGGCCACCAAAGTTTCTGCCTCTCCTCCCTCCTGCATGGAATGGTCTTCCTGTAGGTCCTGGTGGCAGGATGAGCCCACCGGTGTCCAGGTGGGAACTCTTCTCAGGGGAGGCCCAGTTTTAGGTCTGCACAAGAAGCTGCTCTCCCTTGGGAAGGTCAGGGGTACTGCAGGGGGACTGCTGGATCTAAAGGGTCTACCTTAATGGCAGCATCCTTTCTCATGGAGAGAGGCTTTTTACAAGGGGCTGGAGTGACAGGACAAGGAGGAATGGCTTCACAATGACAGAGAGCAGGCTTAGATTAAATATTAGGGAAAAAAAACTTGCCTGTGAGGATGGTAAGGCCCTGGCACAAGTTGCCCAGGGAAGCTGTAGCTGCCCTGTTCTTTGAAGTGTTCAAAGGCAGGTTGGATGGGGCTTGGAGAAACCTGGTTTAGTGGAAGGTGGGGTATTGGATCAAGATGTTCTTTAAGATCCCTTCCTACTGAAACCATTCTATGATTCTATGATTCTTCATGCAATACTTCCCTCTGGAGGCTCTGCTGACAGCTAATGTACATGTACAAATGCAATGGCAATGGTATTGGCAGAACAGGGGAGGCTGGGTGCACAGAGGAAAGCACAGGTCCCAAATGTGGGCTGGCTTCCCTCCAGGTCCATACTCTACTCTGTCTGACCTATAGCCAGTGGTAAGAAGCCTCACTGAATGAAACACCTCCCTGCACACGCTTTCCCTATAGGAAAAGGGCAGCTGGGCATAGTGTGACCTCAATGTGCCATCCTGCTCCAGCTGCCAGTGCTAGGAGGCATAGTCCATGCCTGCAGGATTCCAGTCCCATTGAGACTTACTGATGGCATTGGTCTTGTTCTGGCTCTGGATGTACTTCTTGCTGTTCCTCCTGTAAGTCTCCTGGCTGATCTGCTTCCGGCCCTGTTTGTGAATGCTCTTCGCATTTCGGATGGTGGATCTGCAGGGAGTGAGAAACAAAGCATTCAATTTAATGCTGGCAGATCTTACACCACACACTTCTTTCCTGGTGCTTCCTCCTCTGTTTCACTGAAACCCCAATTTCTGATTTTGGGTTTTTGTAGCGGATGCCAGCCCTTGAGGACAGCCATGAGCAAGACACGATGCATTATGTGTTCCTTTCCTTTGGAAGGAAACACTGAAGGGTGAACCCTGAATACAAGTCTGGACAGTAATGATGGGAATGGTAAGCAAGATTTGGCACAAGGCTCGGAGGATTAGATGGGCATGAGGTTTATCCAGGAAAGCCCCAAAAGTGATCTATAGCTCTTTGATGAATGGACAGACAGCACCTATCCTGGCTGCAAAGCTGAGGTCTCTGGTGTAGGGTTTGGCATGGCTCCCCAGTGCCCAATGATCAGATGCAGAGAAATGGAGTGTGGGGCATGTGTCAGTGTGCATGTTGAACCCACAGCAGAGAAACTACTGAGATAAGGCTGAGCAGCATGGTGCCACTCCATGGGAAGCCACAGCATCAGGACCACCCCCAGGCAGGCAGACAGACACCACTGCTTTGCCTTCACTACCATGGCACGAATGAAGTGTCTCCTGAAGTCCAACCCATGGCACTGTCCACCTGCTCTTCTCAAGTTAAAGGTTCAGCCCTTTCCTGCTCTAAGCACATGTCCCATGTCATAGCAAAGCTCTCACCCACAACAGCAGGGCTCAAACTGAGTGCCAGCGCCAGCACTGTAGGGGCAGCCGTCACTATGGTGGAGGTACAAGCCACTGTCCTTGGAACAGGCCACCTTACCTCCCCCTAGGGTATCAGCCAGCATCACTGCGATCAAATAGGTGGATCTGGATCACTTTACACTGTCCCACACTCAAATCATGCTCCATCAGAACTGGATTTGGAGACATTTTAGAGCAGGGCTGATGTGTTTTCTTGCAGGGAAGAAAAGACAGCAGCAACTTCTACTCTTCCTAGCCATTCTCTTTGTATCAGAATTAATAAGTTATTATTGCTTTTTATCTTTTCAATCAAAATAAAATCCCCTACATTAGCTCAAGTCCTCCCATCAGATTAGACCATTTTGCAGCTTCATTTAGTCAAATCTCTCCTTGCTTCTCAAAGATTCAGTGCATGCAGTTAGGAAATAAGAAAATGGTCAATTTGAAAATTAAAGGGGATTAGCCCAGAAAAGATTTTCAGAAGGACAAGGAGAAATGTCTGCAGCTGCAGGACCTGTTGGAGCAAGGATCATGCAGTCTGGCATCAGCAATACTAATATGCCTGTGGAAGTTGGGGAGCACAGAGCTAGCTAGTTTTGCTGCAGCCCTGGTCTGTCTGCTCGCATCTCTTCAGGCAGTTCCTCATTGACAGGGCAAGCAGGGGACACCATAACCCATGGTCTGGTTTAATTTCATCTTGCTCAAGGAAGAGCTTTAGCCGTCCTCCCCACTACCCAAGGCTTCTCCTACCTCCGTGGAGGAGCACTCCAGTTCCTCAGCTCACTCTTCAGGGAGATGTTCACCTCCCCAGCTTTCTGCAGGTACATGGAGGGGTAATAACCTGTGGATTCATCCTTCCTGCAGTGCAACACAAAGCAACATCACTTGCAATCATGGCTCTGCAAATGCCTCTTCGGTCCAGGAGAGAGACTTGATGATCCTTGTGGGTGGTCACAGAATCGCACGTGGTTTGGGTTGGAACAGACCTTAAAGATCATCTTGCTCCAACCCTTTGCCATGGGCAGGTACACCTTCCATTAGAGCAGGTTGCTCCAAGCCCCATCCAACCTGGTCTTGAACACCTCCAACTGAGGGTATCCCATGATCCATGGTTCACGGCTGTCCCCTACTGGTGTCATGTGGGTTATCTCTTAATGTTCCTTGCAGATGGGATGAAAATTGAGATTTTGTAAAGCAAAATTTGCCAGAGCAATTAGAGGCAAAGTAACAGATAATTTTTTTTTTCCATCTGCATCCCTCTTGGGTATTTCTGAAGTTGCCAGCAGAGGAATCTCCAGCTGCAGCATTTAATATTTGTCAAAGAACAGACTCTGAGAAGTAGCCCTGCAAAAGGAAGTGCTGAACAGTGGCACCAAACAGCCCACAGCTTTCACAGCCCTGATGTGGAGAACCATGGGTGCATCCCTTCTCTCTGCCTAAATCCTGCTTGCCTGAACTGTTTTTGGCATCTCTCACCTGATGACCCACCAGCCATCAAGGAGCTTGTGGATGACTTCGATGGCATCACCCTCTCTGAGGGTCAGCTCGTCCTCCTCCACAGCTGTGTAGCTTTTCTGGACCACATATGACTCACCTGCACACAAAATGGGGATGGCAGATCGTATGCTGCCAGCCCAGGGATGGGGCTCAACCTCCCCAGCTGCTGAGGAGAAAAGGCACCAGAACATTTACCCTACATTTTAGGCAAGACCCAGCATGCTTCAAGTTTATTTTCAGACTTTTCCCAGCCTTGTCAGTGTCCACAGCTCATCCCTGCCAGTCAATCATTTCTCCAGAAGAAAGCTGTTGGGTGCAAGCAGTGGAAGCACAACTATCTCTGCTGGAAAGTGTGTTCAGAATTTGGTTGACGAAATGAGGCAGAAGGAAGTGTTGTGCTAATAGAGCCTGTTGCAGTGTTGTAAAACTCATGAACCTGAAGCCTGGTGAGCAATCAGCATGACCCTGTGGGACTCTCTCTCTGCTCTGTGCAATAAGGCCCCACTTGTCACAGCAGCATGACACTGGGACACAGCGCTCTTCTGCCAGCCCAGCACTTCAGCAGTAACCCAGCCAGCTCAGCACAGCTGCTGGATGAAGAGGAGCATCTGTAATCAGCCAAAACATGTGTCTGATGATGAGTTGTGGGTCATGGGAAGCTCCCGAGATTGATGCTGAGGCACCAAGCCATGAGATTTATCCCTCCTGGCAGTTTCTGCATCTCCCTGTCCAGTAGCATCTCCCTGTCCAGTGATCCTGCTCAGTGTGGATTGCCCAGTCTTGCAGACAGCCATCCCAGTGAGGAGCTGCAGTGGGCTGCGCACTGATGCACACCCTCGTCACCCCATCATTTTACCTGCATAGTTGGGCTCCTGCTCTTCAGACTCATCAGGACCATCCATCGGCTCCAGATAGGCAGCAGGCACCCAGCCCCGTTTATTCTTCAACTGGCAAAACCACCAGCCTGCAAGGAAAGCAGCCGTGGGCAAGAGCAGAGAATATTGTGGGGGCACTATGGGGGCACTGGCACTGAGTCTGTTCTGGCTGGGCCAGGTGCAGGCATCCTCATGTCCTGGACTGAAGGGACAGTGCTGGGGCTGGTCTCTGCTGCCATGGTGCAACCAGAGAGCTTTACCAGTTCATCCTGTTCTTGAGGCACACCAGGAGGTTGCAGAGGTTTCTAGAATTGCCCTTCACCCTCACTGTCATAATTAACTCACATGCTGCATTTGGACTCAAGATGCAAGAGCAGTCCTAATCCCTACTGAAACAGTAGCAGGGAGGGGGCTGGCCCTTCAGGGATCTCTAGGGGGATAGACACATACCATTCTCGCTCTTCTCCACGACATCCACCATGTCCCCAGCTTTTAGAGTCATCTCAGACATGGAGCTCTTCTCATAGTCAGCGATGGCTCGGTAGGTTTGCAGTACAATGGGGCCTGTAATGTCTGCATGGGAGAAGTGTGAGATGTTCCCTCTCCCAGCCTCCAGCACAGAAACACCCTATTTCAGGCAGGCCAAAAGCAGCCCCAGGACAGCCCAAAGTGCTCTCCCAGCCTCTTTCTTTCCCAAACCAGCCGGATCTTAGGACAGTGACTTATTCCCCATGAGGCTTTGGTTTCCCACGAGCTGCAACTCTGGCACAGACTGTGCTCTTGGTGAGGGTATCTGCTGTAGGATGGCAGTCCCTCTCCCAAGTGGGCTTTGCTGCTACCGAGGCAGCTGCTTGCACCTATCTGAGACCTCTTACCTGTGGGGTTTTTCTTGGAATCCTTTGGCAGGAGGAAGACCTCAGGCTTCTTGATCCTAGACAGGTCAGAGCAAAGGCAGCTTAATGCCAACCACCCCTATTCATCAGCAGTGATGTCTTCCCTGTGGGCTACTGCCAGCACCTAAAGGCCATGGAAGCAGGATTTCCCCCAAAATGGCAAGCATCTGGACTCACAGGCTGTCTGTGACAGGGTTCATGTCATCATGACGGACCTTGAAGAAGTTGACCACATGCAGGCACCGAGAGATCTTGTGGGGCAGGTTGACCAGCGTGTAGCAGTACTCAGCCAGTGTGCCCTGCCTGTTTTCAGTCGAGCGCTGCCCGTCAAACCACTTTGGGGCTGGGGGAGAGGGAAAAGGGCTCAGAAAAAGCAGACAGAGAGCCTTGTTTTTAATACTTTCCCAAGGAGGCTGCTCTGAATCATTTATTTTGCTCTGCAAACAAGTGGGTCTGGCCCCAGGGTGCTGCATGGCTCCATGGTGCCCGTCATGTGAAGCTCTGGGGGAGCACAGCTCATGCAAGTCCAGAAAAGACATGGTTTGACCCCATTTCAGCTTCAGTATAATTGCCATGTATGTTCAAACCAAGCTCAGCTTCTGGACCACAAATACAGCAGCTGCACTGGGGCACCAGGAAGTGCTTAGGGGACCAGCCTGCAGACAAGGGAGACATGTTTATGCTTGACCCCTGTCCCACTGGCCATGGGACTCTTGAGCCCAGAGCTCCAAAATGCAACTGGCAGCTCCAACCCCAGCAATGCTGAACTGCATGACAGGGGGTGCACTTGTGTGGTCAGTGGAACCCCTGTGCCCTCCCCAGCAGTCTGACACCTGCCTGGTCCCCAGTGCTCTCAGTTCCCTAAACGGAACAAGGATGCTTTGAACAGCCCCAGCATTGTGGGGGCAGCACATGGGAACAGGGCCAGCATGGTGATATCAGTTCAGCCCCAGTGGAGCCTCCCCCCAGACACGGCACCCACACCACTACATAGTGCAGACTTATTCCTGTTCCAGAGGTGTCAACCACAATCTGTACTTCTTTCTTAGGCTCTCCTCTGCCTCCTTTAATGCAAGAAAATAAATAAAAGAGGGAAGTTTGCTGACCTGCACCTTGCCTGGGAACAAAGCGTCAGCTGTTTGGATCAGGAGTTCATTCCCAGTCACATACTGCATCGCTTACAAAATATCTGTGTTGCCATATGGGCAATAAACCAATTCCAGTAATGGTATCACCGAAAGAGGGATCAGCTCAGCTCAGCTCTGCCTCCTCAAAGCCAGATGCTTTGCACCAGGCAAGGGGTCACAGCTGATGCTATGGGATATGCCTCGGGGTGCTCAGCCTTTGGAGACAAAGGATGGGATCTTTGGGGCTGCTGAATGTTGGGAGGAACTGCTGCCACTGCTCCGATCTTTCCAGGATTTAGATTTCAAGCCTGGTGGACAGGAATGATCACACCATGCACCTGCCTGGGAGGCAGCCAGCACAGCTTGACCCACCAAGGAATTTCCCAACCACCTGCAATTTCTCTTTCATCCCCCAACCCCAATGCTTGTCCCTCACCTGGCAAGTGTGGGATGATCCGGCTCTCAATGTTCATGTCCCCAGATTCAATGGGGAACATCTCCTTCAGGGTTTTCTGCAGAGCAGAGCCAGACACGGTGTGAGGATGGCGTCAGGGGAACCCCCTGTGATACCCACCACCCTGCCTGCAGCTTGCCTCCCTTCCTGATGCTCGCCCCGCTGCCACTAGTATGTGCTGGCTGGATCCCACACCTCAGCACTGGGAGAAACCTGCCCAGTCACTCAGTCTTGATGGCTCTCACCTTCAAGGGGCAAAAGAGCTTGCAGGACTGGACACAGAAGCCTCTTTTGAACCAGGTTTGCTTTGGGGCAATTTCAGATGGAATTCACCCTCCTCTCTGTCCCACCCTGAGCCCTGGTGTGCTGTGCCTGACCCAGGAGGACTCACATGGAACTCGTATATCTCAGTAAACCGACGGTAGATGACCTTTTCGGAGAGGTCGTTCCACTTCACTAGGAACATGTAGACCTGAAGGGCGAAGCAGAAGTTGCAGCTCTGCAGACAAGTGGGATCCCACACTGTGTTGTGCCTAGGGAGGCCTACGGATGTTTTGGTGTCAGAATGTTTTCCTTCCCCCACCCCAATGCAAATGGCTCTGCCCTGTCAGCAAGCAAGCTGGGCACTAGGGAAACTTGGCATGGACAGAGAGGCAAGATGAAAACATGCGTATGGGTGGCAATCAAAGAGGAAAAAACCCTTTCCAAGCCTGCAAAGTAATCAACAGCTTGCAAAGGAAGTGCCCAAAATCTTGTGTGTTTAGGACATTTAAGTCTCTGGCTGCCTCCAGCTCATGCCATCAGCCATGACCACCCCAAAAAGGATGCTCTTAGGCCATTGGTCACATTTATCTCAGGAAATTTGCTGGACAGGCTTTTTACCCCGGCCAGTCCTCGTTCCTCACTTGCCAGAAGGTCGCTGTGTACTCACATAGTGCTGGCTGGGGAAAAACCTTTTCTCGTAGCCCAGAAGCTCGATGTGCCGGATGAAGGCGTCCCCCATTGCAGCTCCTGCCCGCGACGTCCTGCTCCGGACCCTTCTCCTGCCGCCCTGGGCGTCTGGGCTCCCTCCCTTCTCTTCCCCTCCCGTCCCCTCTTCTCTCCTCCCCTCCCCTCTCCCCTCGCACGGCTCTGCTGCTCTGTTAAAGCGCTGGGGAAGCGGAACTCGCGCTGCAGTCGGATCCGTAATCGTTTACCCGCTGCGGTTTGTATTGAGTCACTGTTGCCCATGGCGAGTTTCCAGCCCAGCCCCTCCGGAGGCTCCGGGAAGAGGGAGGAGGTGGGCTGGGAGGCCTCGGGAATATCCCGGAAGCACCTCTGGAATCAGAGGACAGTGAAGGGCCAGGGCCAGGGTGGCTGCCCTGATATCCAAGTGACGCCTCTGACTGCTGATGCTGCCCGGTGATAGCACAGGGTGCTGCTGCAGCAGAGGGTCAAAGATGGACAGGTGCCTTAGTAATGGCAGCCAGAGGAGCCTTCACCCTGTCTAGCAGAGCTCGAAGGGCTGAACGAAGCATGTAACGCACTCGCTGAGCCCAGGGATGGCAGCACCGTCCTCTGTGTGGCTGAGAAGGGCACGTAGGAAAGCTGAGGCACAGAGCAGGCAGGGGGTAGCGCACACGGGATGTGTGCAAGAGCTCCTGCCCTTGCATCACCGTTTCCTTTCAGTTACCTGCCGCTTCCCTAAAGTCTGCCACCAGAAGACTTCCTTGAGCAGCCCCCGAGAACCTGAGCCAGTCCTAGCCCTGCTCACCACCTTACCCGAGCACAGGTAATGGGAATGGGAGGTGACCGCAGCCACGGGGAAACCGAAGCCTGCTCTGGAGACAGACCCGCACCTCCCGCTGGGAGAGCAGGAGGGTCTCTTGCTAAGCCCCTCTGATATGCCAGCGCACTATCTGCATCCAACTTCTCCTTCTTCCCCAGCCCTGGGCAGAAAGACCTGAATGGATGTGAGAGCTGCACGGATCAATCCTTCACTGCTTGCAGGCAAAGGTGCACGCAGGAGTACTTTTGTTCCCATCAAGGGCACCCTGGATTACAACGGGCGCCAGTGCTGGGCAGTCCCCCTACACGGCCGGGCCCTGCTCTCCGCAGGATGCTCGGAGGAGCCCAGCTCCAGCCAGCCCTGAGCCCTCAGCCCCATCCCTGACTCCCGGTGCTCCATCTCTCCCGGGAGCCCGTGCCCGGAGGCAGCTCGTGTCCCCGGCAGGCCAGCGCTTTACCATGAGCTGAGCACCAGAGCAAAGCCGGCCCCACGCTGAGCCGGGAGCAGAGTTGCCTTGGGCAATGAGGCAGCAGCCCTGTCCCCTCATCCTGGCAGGCAACAGCTCCAAATCGTGGCCGAGCTGACAGAGGCTTTTCCCACTGACCACCAGAAGCAAACCCTGGCACAGGATCAGCCCAATACCCTTGTTAGCTGTAAAGAGAAAAGCTTACTCTGGCTGTATAAAAACCATCAAGTATTAACCATAATTTTCCCCTGGCTCTTGGGTATGGTGGTTTGCAGCTATGGAGTTCAGAAACATGGTAATTTACATTTTGGTTTCTTATTATTTTAACATGAGGACTTCCCTATATGCAAGGCAAAATTATACAACCAGATAGTACAAAAGATCCCTCCAGGGCTCTTTGGATTCTGCTCTGTTAGTCACCAGATAGCTACTGCTTATGAACACTTATTTCATAATTACAATTGTTTGTACTAAATTTAAAACTGCATTACAGACAGTACATTACTGGAAACCATGCAATTTACATGTTTCTTCCTGTTTCCTCATTCCGGATCTTGTAAGAAATGAAACAGAGATGGCAGATCCTGCTGCCAGTGATATGTTAGTTCCCAGGGAGACACCACCTGTAACTCAGTGTGATACACTGCTGAGCGTTCTGCCAACTGTCTCGCAGCTAATAGCTGTCAAAGAAGTATCATTTTAGAAGAATAATCTTAGAAGAGGAATGACCCATCTGAACAGGCTGAGTTCACAAGCTGATTCATGTTCTGGGAAACAAGGCTGGCATCTCAATGCAGGACATGATTTTGAGAAAGATGAAGATCCATGGCCTCCAGACAGAGCTGGTAGCAGTGCTCTCAGTAAGGCCCCACTGCTTTGGAGCGGGAACAGGACACATGGGACTCCAGGGAATGGATTTCAATCAAGATTGTTGAAGATGGAGTGCTGAAGGTCAAGTTTCTTAGGCAAATGGACTATCCTCTTTTCTGCACTGCTCCACCTAAAACTAGTATCAAAACCTCTTATGAATTGAGCTGATAAAAGGAATGCCACTCTAATCTTTGTTCAAAATGTCATTTTTGAGTTTTGATAGCTTAAATTTCGTCTTAATTCAATAGAGCCAAGGGAGGCCTTGTTTATGTCACTGATGGCATACAGCTGTTACACAAAGAAAGGAGAGCTTATCCTCTTCCTTGACAGTGGGTCCCTGACAGGACAGATACAAAAAGAAACAGAGGAGAAAATGTTCAAGTTTTTTATGTGGAAAACTTCAATTCCCAAGGGAAAAACACTGGCCAGCAACTGCCCCACAGCCATGCTGGACCTCAACTGGTTGTTACACTGTGAGAAAAGCTGGGGTGCCATAACTGAGGAATGCCCAGTTCCACCATGGACAGCCTGGATCCTACACTAGTTGGATCCAAAATTCCCATTTAAGAGAAAGGAGCCAGCCCATTGCACAGGACAGGCTTTTAAAGTTCAGTAAAACATGGGGAATAAATACTTGTCTGCTTCTTTGTCAACACAAATCTTTCATGCTGGAAGAAAAGCTACTCAGAGTGTTGGTAAGTTGCTGCAATTTTATTTATTCATTAGTACAACCAAAGTTTTTTAGGGCATTATCATTCAACACCTAAAGGGTGACACATCTCATGTATTACTAGTTTGAAAGTGAGTGAGATTTTCATATGCAGTCAACATCTCAAAAGTTAGGACTAGAGGTAGATAATTTCTTAATATAAAATTGGTATTCAGAAGGTCTAAATATTGGTACAATTATTTTGCCAGTCTAATTTAGCTCTGGAGGATGTAACTCAAGATGACTGAGACCAAAAGGCCTCTGTTGAGTGCTGACGCACCCATAAGCATTACTGCATGCCCTGCAGCAGGTTGCAACCTGAAGCACACTACCACCCCAATTCAGTATCACGTAAGGACTCCAGTCCTTCCTTCCAGTAAAACCATGGCATCCTCTTTCACTTAATTTTTTCTTTTTAGCTCCTGCATACAAAATTGCAGGACATTCTGCTATTATACACTTCACAAAACAATACCCTGGAATTATTTATTTTTCCAGCTCCTTTGCTGTGGTACTTTGCCCTCATTTTAAGCGAGCACTGACAACTCCACTAGCAATAGACAGCCTTGTTGTGCAGGCAGCTGTGCAAAAAGTGCCTCCTAAAGAGGGCTGTGAGTGAAGAAGGGATAGACTGTCCTTCTGCTTTTTCAGAAGGGGAAGTCAAGCCAGCTGAAACTGGAGAAAACTGCACTAGCTCGTTTCCCCATTCTAAACATGTCCATCAGCAAGTGTGAAATCTGCTACTGACCTGTTGCTGCATGTTCATTAACTGAGGTGTCCAAGTAATCAGCAGGCAAATGTGTCATTGGTATGGACAGTAATATGGACAGTACCCATAGGCTGGGTTAGCAGGTAAGGTGCACCAATGAGCTCATTCCATGGGACTGGGAGCGGCTGCCTGCTGGAGAGGCACCAACTGCAGAGCAGGACAGGATGTGTGTTTTGAAAATGCCTCAGCATGGAGCTGACCCTGCCCCTGCTGACATCATCAGCACAAGGTCCCAGTACTGAAGATTAAGGGAGCACGTAGATCTGCATGGAGCAATTGTGACAACACAAGCATGTGTCCTACAGCACTCCAGAATGAGAGAGCATGTGATGCTCTGAATTCATCTGCTGAATTTCAGGTTGCTCCAGGGAATAGACACTGCACTCAACTGAATTTAAGGTTTCAAAATTTTCCTTGAAGATACAACCACCTCACCCACATGGAGCTGGATTTCTGTCTCAAAGGCATGAAAGGACCTTACCCCTTCGCTGCAGGGAAGTAATTATGCTGCAGCATGTTCTACCTGCCTACAGAATTACAGCTAGTACCTGATTTGTTGTAAAATACATGAATAGATACTGCATGGACCATCAGGAAGGTCTGTATTTCTTCATCAGGGAATAAGGTTTACCATTTGTGCATAAAATGCAGCCATCCCAAGTTCATGCCAGTAAAAGAGAAACCTTTACAATCATCTGCATTTTTAGAGATTGTCATATAGCCAGAACTGTATGTCTCTTATGGCTTGTGAAACTTGAAAAAAAATAAATGTACATAAGTATCTTACACAATATGAAGTGTAACCAGGACTAGAGGGGACTTAAACTAATTGTTGTATTCACAGAATCACAGAATATCCTGAGCTTTTGACATAGTAGGACTTAAAGCAGCTTGTAGCATGTTTCCATAACTAGAGGATCAGAAGGGCATCCCTCACAGCCTTCAGCAGAGAAGCTCTCACATAGGACTGCATGACTATTGCCTACAGTAGGACTGCAAGACCAAACCCATCATATATAAACTGTGTGACACTGATAAAGCATGCACTTACTACTTTGAATTAATAGAATAAACAGGGTTTAATTTGAATTGGTTCCTAATCCACACACTGAAATACTGACCGTTTCACAGTCCATCTCATTAATGCATACTAATCATCAAGTTAACCAGTTTATCTTTTATTTAGGAAAAACATACGAATCATGACAGATGTAACAGAAAAAATTACTTCAAATATACAGATATATTGTCCAATTAACCACTGAAGTAGTTACTGAAAATTAATGTGGGTTTTTTTTTTTTCTTCCAAAGTAAACAAAGTGAACTCTTTGCAGGAATTTTTCCTCATTACAAAAGCTGAGATGCATTCAGGTACGATGAAATTCAGCTGTATTGGGAAATGTAGACAGCCTCAGCTAAATCCCTGATGATTTTAATCACTGTCATCTCCCCAGCATTGCTGCATCAACTTTAGTTCTTAAAATATATTCCAAAGTAAAACCAGCCATTCCAAATCTACAGTCATTCTTTAAGTCAATTCACAGAACTGCTGAAAAAGTAAACATTTCTATTTAAAAATACAAAAAGGTTTGTATAGAAGGTACTTCTCTTACACAAAAGGATTTGTATAGAAGGTACTTCTCATACTCTTATATTACACAGCTCTAGATGGGCCCAGCAGGCTCTTCTCAGCACTGGATGCTTCTGACTAGGTAAGAAAAATTACAAAAGTGAGTTAGGTTCATTGCAGCCTTGTATCTTATTACAACTATGTGCAGTTCGTGTTGCACTGTCCAGTTCTTTAGGCCTAGAATCAGCAAACATGCAGAAGCCGAACATTGCTCTCAATAAATATGAGATTAATGTCTGTTTGAGTGGTCTCTGTAAGAATTTAGAACAAATATTTACTTCAGTATAAATTCAGTGGATGGCCTAAAGCATCTAAAATCCAAATCACTGCAGCATCAAATTGTGCAGCCATTGCTCAGACAACATTTCTGTGACCTTTAATGGACAAGTGAGATGGTTTTATATATCTCACTGGCTGCAGTGCTCTCCATGACAAATCAAAAGTTTTTCTTTACTATATTTTCTCCTGCCACATGCAGTTTTATGATAAATGCCTCCAAAGCAGACTTCACTGATTTAATAAGACCACCACTGCTGTGCCTGAAATGCTCAGAGCACAGACAATTGGGATGCTGATTTGTCAGTGCCTGCCACTTTCTACCACATCATTTCATTGTCGCAATGCCACCAGCAGCATTCCATGTCCCAGGCTGTGTTCATGCTGCACAGATGAAGGGCTATGGCCAAGGCTGTCCCTAGGCTCCAAAAAGTTGGATGGTACCAGGAGTGACACCCACAGGCTCCAGGCTCTCCCAGTCACTGCTTCTCTAACTGTATACCAATCAAATCAAATTGCTGAAGCATCAAATACTGCACAATGAGGAAAATATCTCAAGTATTATCAAAAAAACTGAAATGGGAAGCAGTACTACCATTTTCTCCAAACAAAGCACAGAGAGTCAAAAACATGTGGGTCAGCATTTTAGATTTGGTGATGTGATAGCATTGCTATCGCTGTTCTTCATTGCCACAAAAATGTCATTTTTAGGACCAAGTGAAGTTAAAAATAGCATAAGAGACAGACTTGGGTATTTTGGCACTGTAAATTAAACTAGGCTTTTCATAAAAGTTAACGGAAAAGAAAGAAAACTTCTAAAGTAATTTTGTTTGTCATCACAGCTAACAGCTTTTCTGAGTGTTCCAGGCTCAGACAATACTGCAGTAATAGTGAAGAGCTTTCCTGTTCAATTACAATTTGGAAATATATGGGCGTTACCAAGAACAATGCTCTTTCACACAACCATGTCCGAGTTCTTCATAGACATTAAGTCCCTCAGCTTTCAGTTGTTCTGCCCCCAAGGTATGTAATTATCAATACACATTTTTATCTTTAGGCCACATTTTCCTATGACTGACTGCCTCTGAAATTTGAACAGTGTGCTTTACATTTTATTTGGATAAGGAAGTGAAAACATCCTACATTTTATATGTGAGAATTGAGACAGATAAAATAATTCACACGTAAAGGACTGGCACCTTCTGACATTCATTACTGTACCTCATCCCTCTTCTTCCCACCAAAATATATAAAAATACTATTCATTGACAGGTGTTTACTTCACAAAATACTAAATTCTTTTACCTAGTATTGGTGATGTCTACAACATCGGGTCTGGTTCTTGCTTTATATGTGAATTTTCTTCTGTTTCTGTATCATCTGTTGAAAAAGCAGTAATGAATAAAGAAAAGGGGAACTTCCCCACTGATTTTGTTACTGTTGTACTTAGTAAGTAAAACTTTATGAAAACATGAAAAGCATTAATTATTCTTTTAACTATTAAAATAAAAATTTATTAAGAGCAATCTGATTCTGTGGAAATTACCATTTCCACTTAAATGTAAAGCAGCCTGGGATCTTGGAGAACTCTAGTTTTTAAACAATGGAAATAAAATTGGCATTAGTAGGATTGCTTCTCTCTCAACTAGAAATAAGACTTCTGCATTTTCTATTTCAATCTGCCCAAAACAAATTCTGACCCTAGCTAATTTTCTTTTTCAAAGCACACTATCCCACAGGAAGGTATTATATCTGAAAAAAACCCCAATTTTTGTCTTGTTGGCTAAAGCATTTATCATCTTTTGATACAGTTTTTTTCATTTCAGGGATGCTTGGAGGTAAATCAAAGGAATCTTGTGCCTGTATATTGCTGTCTATGTGACCTGGAGCCTGATTCTGTTCTTTTTATAAACAGAGAATATGATGTTGGAAGGAAATTGGTTTTTCCCTGAAGTTGTTTGGAAGGCTTGGGGTGAGGATAATTCATCATTACAAAGCCAAGCTGTGGTGATGCCTGTCTATCACTTCCAAACCATCACTTTGAAGGCCCACAGCTAGATTACCTCCACATGACAGTATTCAGGAACAACTGTCTTTCTCCTTCATCATCTAACTGTGGTAATCCCAGAATGTTGGCATTATTAAGTCACCTGATGTTCCAGCTTTTAGTAACTGTGAGCTTAAAATCTGCAGCTCAGCTCTGCTGTGACTGTACTGCTTGCCTTTTTTCTGTCTTGACTGCTGCAACAGGATTGATCTATACTCTAAGAAAGACTGACTTAAAAACCTTGGAGTGAACCTGTAACTGAGCTTGTCGGTGTCATTCTGGTAGAGCATGTTGGCTTGGCTCAGAGTTCAGTGACATGACAGGGAAACTGAAGCAAAGGAGACTGGAAAGTGCATTTCCATGGAAAAAAGTACAGAAGAACAGGAGTGTTGAGGTTTGATGCTTTCTATTTTGGGCCACATAAGCAGGATTAGGGAATGACCTGAAGTTGAGAGTCTTAAAATGACAAGTGCTGATGCACAGCAGCCTCAATCACAGGGCTGTTGGCTATGTTGCCCTCAAGTTGCCATGGAGACATCAGCAAGCCTCTCTCAGGACCACCTGACATGAAGGCAGTACCCTGGCAAACTACCACAGCACCTCAGATCCCCTGTGCCAGCCAGGCCCCCCAGGGCCATGCTCACAGGCTGGGGTATAACAAAGTCAGCATTTACAGGCGCAGAGCACGCAGCAGACACCAGCATCCCAACTCTCATGTCAGTTCAGTATTCCTGAAGACCACATGCAAAAGCACAGGGGGATACAAAATCTATAGCCTTCTTAGTCTCACATATATCAACATATTAGGAAACACAGAAAGGGTTGTCAAGCTCTCCAACAGGCTGCCCAGGGAAGTGGTTGAGTCACCGTCCCTGGAGTGATTTAAAAGCTGTGTAGATGTGGCACTTGGGGAGATGGTTTAGTGGTGGGCCTGGCAGTGCAGGGGGAACAGTTGGATTTGATATTCTTAGATGGATTTTCCAATCCAGATCATTCTATGATTCTGTCTGAAAAAGAAATAACTCAAATATATTCTTCGGCAATAGGAAAGTTACATGTTTCTCAGATCTTAAGATCTGGAAGAACAACAATATTCCACTTTCTTGTCCTCAATAGGATATATCCAGGCCAATATGGCATTCAGGGTTCCTGATGATGGCAATCACTCACTTGCATCAATTGTGGAAACGACTGTGCTGAATAACTAGATGCCTCACTCAGGATATGAACAATCACTTCAGAGCCTATCTATTGTCATGGCTCACTAACCATGAACAATTCATAAAACTCCTTTGTAAAATTACTTGAATAATAACTTTTGCACATTTTTCCCATGATGCAGCATGATATATTAATATAAGATGAAAAAATGTCCTGGGAACCAGTAAAAGTCCTTTTATTGGTTTTGACTGACCTGACTTTAAAAAAAGATACAACTTTGTTCAACATTACGCTAAAAAAATATTTTTTGATGATAATAACTGAAGAAGAACACTTACCTCCTAGAGATACATCTGTTTTGCATGGCTCATCTGGCTCTTAAATGAAAAAAATACAGTCAAATGAATATGAATATAGTTTCAACAAGATAAATCAGATTAGGGAAATTAAGTTTTCCCTGAAAAGCCACCTCATTCTTTCTTTAATGATCAGACTCATAGCTCTTTATCTGAGATAAATTCATGTAACTTTCTATAGTCTGCAGCAAAATATAAAAAACCTCAAACATTTATTACATTCAACTACCTAACACTTTCTCTTCTAAGAATGGCTTACTGTGGCAGACATATCACCAAGTCCTAGCACAACGTAACGTGCACTTGGCACAGAATACACCAAAGTGTGGAAAAAAGCCATCTCTCCTGGTGAGCATTGTCTTTGATGGCAAGTATTGGGGGAGAGTGGGAAGATGCAGAATACAGGACAATTATGTTTTAATTCCCTGATGAGTTTTCTGTTATCTCTCCATGGATTATAGATGGATAGGTTCTGGGAAAGCCATTTAACCTTTTTAACACTGCAGCTGAGTTAAGGACAGACAGACCACAGCAAGCTCACAGACCATCAGCAGCTGATTTCCTTCCACACCTTCACAAGAAAACATATGAGCCAGTAGTTTCCTTTTTAATAATTTTCATCGTACAAGTGTCCCTTACTCTTAAAATGTTTACTGATATTTTCTCTTAGTCTTGTAATTTCTTCCTGTAATGGTTTCTTCAGTCAGTTGTGAAAGTTTTTCCTGCACTACACCAACTTGGGATACACATTTTTAAAACGTCTGTGAACATTTAGAAGCTACACTGAATCAAAATGAAGCTGCTCAATCATGTTTACTCTAGTTATTAATAGCACAAAGCTGAGTTCTCCCTTCAGACTAAGACAGGTGATGTGTGTGCAGTCCCACACACAGTCTAGCAGGGGTTATGGGTCTGCAGCAAGCAGAAATTCCATCCAGATCCCGTTGCCAGTTATGCAGGCAAACTTCACTTGGCTGAACATCTGTCTGGTTCAGACACGCACACATTTGAGTTAAGCAGACATTAATAAATGGATACTGAACTGGCTTTATATATTGTCCATACTAATCCTTCTTCTCAGCTCACACATCTGCAAAAATCAAATCAAGGAACGCACCAATGACACAGCTCAAAGAAAGCAGAGGTTCTTCCCATTAAATTATTAATATTTAATAGCTATAAAAGTCCCTGCTGCACACCATCTATCAAAATGATATGGCTCATCATGAGCAGCATATACCCAGGACTTGAGTATTAATGTCATCTGCCAGTGAGATGGAGAACTCCATAACCCACCCCACCTGCAAAGACATGTATCACACTCTGCATCACCTGGTAGTACTGGGGCTGCTGCTGGTGATGCTTCTGCTTTTTCCGTCAGATCTATGATTAGATATGATCAACATTTAACTCCACAGTGAAAATGGTTCATACATAACACAAAGCAACCTTTGAATACGCAAATCATACTGAAACTTGTCAGACAGTTTACTAACACTCGTGATTGAGCTGTAGTTCAATATTTTTCGTTACAGAAAAATCATTCCCTATTTTGCCTGCAAGCACCAAAAATTTCCTTTTAAGTCTCCACATGTTCTTCATATGAAGAAAAAAGCACCAAACCTATAAGGAGTAGCCTCAGAGCCTTTCATTCACCTTGGTGTCCATCAATATCAGATCTTTTTGATCATAATTAGTAGGCATGGATAATACCCAAACCCCATGTGGTCAATGACCAGTCTGCTCCCCCAGTCTCAACACACACTGACAAGTTATGCCAAACTGACAGCAGTTCAACAGATTCTTCCATTTCTATTTAATTCCGTAGAAATGCTATTACACACTTATTTGCCCAGAAGACTCCCTCTTGCAAAGGCATCTCTTTCCCACCTAAGAAAGTGTGCCTAAGACTGGTGAAAAGGTCACTGGGAGTTACTGGCTACAATATCTTCTTAAGAACAACTCATACTTGCACAGACTTAGCTTGTTAGCTGGAATAGACTGGCTGGATTCACATGAAGGGGTGCCAGGTTGCTACGGCTCAGGCTGGGTAAGGCCAAAATGATGAGAGTAAGTTACGTGGTCTCTGAATTTTTAATCTGACACCGACTGAGAAAGAACATGACACAAAGGACACTGTAATGACAGTGCTTTGCAATTTGTTTTTTCTCTTAAATGAGATCTCAATTATTTTAGCCAGTTCAAAATACTCTACCTTTCCTTCCCACTACCCATGGTACTTCAGCTAACTCTGCCTCTCTAAACAGTTACAGTTTCAGCAGAATGCAGAATTTTTCACTGAAACAGGGTTGTGCAGCTACTGAAAAGTTCTTGCTTCCTAACTGCTACTGTGATTGCACTCTCATGTAAGTCTGTTGCTCGGTCAGGATTCTAAATCTCTTTGGGACTCCACAGCTGAAAAATACAAAATCAGTGTCTTGCATTTTCATATGAAAGTTATGCTAATCTTATGCTGTTTAAATATAAATTTATCCCCTCACCCTCATGTTTATGCATGTTTAGTCAGGAAATCTTAATGAGAAAGACACACTTATACAGAGACCTTAAGGAGTGTGGAGCCTCTGCCACTACGACACAATGTAGAAAATGAATCTTGGTAGGTTACGAAAAAACACTGGTTATCAGTGTCTCATAAATACTTACGTTTGTTAATCACGAGTCCTGGAAATGGTCTGAAAAAAAAATAAATTACTGATTCTAAAATGCACTGCATGAGGTCTCCCCCCAGTGCAACCTCCCCACACTCATGTAACAGAGGTCATGCTAAAAATGAAAAGAAAGTCAAATAAAATAGAAGGAATAGCAGGTCTTGGGTGCTGTAGTTGTTCAAAACTAGCATTTTGAAAAGTAATGTACATGGGAAGAGCTAAACCCTTCCCTTGGTAACCACTAGTTAAGAAGGTGTAACCTCTTCTCCAGAGCTCCATTCAACAATACACATCAAAGGTCTTTTGCTTAAAACAAGTCATGGTTAAGGGTTGAGAATTCAGACCCCTTAGTAAAATATATTTAAGAAATTTCTCTCTCTAAAGATAAACTCAAGCTTTTAGACTCCTGTAAAGTCATCTACAATTTGAGGAGTTACAGAAACTGATCAATTTTTATTTTCAACCCCTCCTTAGTATGATTCCAAAGTTTTATCTACTCTGCTTCATGCATACAAATTAACTTTGTAAATATATATGTTTTATATATATCTATGAAAATATATACATATAAATGAAATTCCCCTATATTGTAATTGGACAATATTGCATTTTTAAATCTTGCAGATAGACTAATTTTGTAGGGAAAAAATTATCAAAGAGTTTACCTGAAATTAGGATTCTTAACACAACTGAAATATTTAATAATACCCATAGTAATACTATTACAAACACAAGATTTACTGTTAAGAGCCAACAAGCTTTGGACTTCTCTCAAAACTTGGTATTATAACTGGTAGAGTAAGGCCCAGAAAATAATAAGACTTTGTTATACAATGTGACTAGATTCTAACTTGAAAGATAGCTTGCTGAAATATGCAGTATTAATAATACACCCTTTGTCATACTAAATTGGACACATCCTCCTTCATTCATGTGAGGAACATCTGGGCTTTATTTGACCTGTTATATCATTATCCAAAAGAGCCTCACTGCAACTTCTACTGTCTCACATTTCAATTTATTCCAGCTACAGGGGTGTGCTCACAACACCTGCACAATCTAATCCATGCCAACTACATACCGAATGACAGTAAACTTGATAAGTTCGGCTGATTCCAAAATCTTCTTCATCGAGCTGATTTCCAGATAACTGGGTGCTTTAAATGTCACACCGGGAGGCAATCCCTCCACCACCACACAGCCAGGGTAAGTAGTGAATTTTCTGTATGGAACTTTCACAGGAAAATTCATACCAGTGGCTTCACCTAAGTGAGAGAGGTCATTTTTATTTTCAAGCCTATAATATTTATGATTACACTGAAGAAAAAATCCTCAGACGATTGAGAAACAAAATGCAAACCCAAGATTTCTAACAGATCTAATACTATGAAAATTCACTTGACCATGAAAACATTACAGTGTTAGAAAGAGAGGTGTTGGATTACATTCATGAACATTACTATTAGAGCGTTAGTCCTAACTCCAACTCTGACTGGCTACCATATGAAGAACACAGACTCTGCTTTAACTAAAAAAAGTATAGAATGGGGTATAAAAGGAAATAACTACATGAAGGAAAAGAAAGTGTTTCCTGCAATGCTGTGAAAAGTAATTCAACAGAACACTAGTGAAGGAATTTCAGGTAAGGAAACTCAGGTCATTATTGCTGTACAATGCAAAGTAGAAAAAACCAAACAAAACTATACACAGCAAAAAGGTTAAGTTGCATTTTTAAAATTACTCTAGTTCCAGGAACTAAGAGGTCATGAACTCCTGAGAAGAACCATTATTTTGCAAGCAAAATAAATACTTCATCCATGTTGATACAAACAGGAAAAGAAGAAAGAAACAGGAAAAGCGGGGCGGGGAGAGAACCATGAAGCAATCTAGACTCCTAAGATTTTATTGTTTAAAACACCAAACTACCTACATCACTTACAAAAGATTCTTTTGGAAGTCAAAGCACAACATTCATATACACTTCTCAAATCTGTTCATTGTAATGACCACATACATAATTCACTGTGAGTGAATACTCATTCAGTAACTTCAGTATGAACAACATTAATTACACCCACAGCTACGTAAAAATGGGGAGTAAGAAGCAATTACCAAATTTCTGGCTAAAAAGATCATTTACTTGCTCTCTCAAATGTCTGGCCTTTTCTACTTTTGATAGTCGGTCACTTTCATCATCTGGAAAAAATTGTTAGAATAGCATGAGAATTAAGCACAATTTTTTTTACCCCTGAAGCTTGCTTATCCCTGCATGTTTACTCAAAGCAGATATGCGCAAGTGCTTCAAAACAAGTGTTGTCTTTGTTCCACATTTTAGCAGTAACACAGAATTGTAGAAATATACCAAAATAGATGGTTACTAAGAAACCACAAAATCCTAGAATGGTTTGGTTTGGAAGGGGCCTTAATGCTCATCGAGTTCCAACCTCCTGCTACAGGCAGGGACAACTCCCACTAGAGCAGGTTCCTCCAAGTCCTGTCCAACCTGGCCTTGAACACTTCCAGGGATGAATTTAGGTTTACAGTCTAGAGATGATTTTGTAAACTTAATCTAAACAACAAATCGTATTTTATTTTCTTACTGAACATAGAATGATGGGGAAAGGTAAAAGCAAAGTGACCATTCAGTAGGTGGTCACAGCATACAACATTCCTCATGGTTTCCAGTGAATTCCAATGGATGGAATACATGCTTGAGAAAGTAATAATCAGTGTTAAGACAAAGCAGTTCGGTCTGTATGGTTATTCAATTCAGTCTGAGTACTGATCTCTTGGAATTTGCCAAGAATTGCAAATCAGTATTTAATTTACTGCAAGAGATAAATGTGGATACTTCTTAACTAGTGGTCGGACAAAGAATATTCTAAAGATGTCACTGAAGAGATATTAATGAGTGTTAGAAAATACTTAACATTAAAACCCAAATGCTAAATTATGCTCTTTGTTGACTGTACTAGTATTTCAGTGAACCAGCTGGACTGTAGGAAAAAGCTTCATCAAACTAAACAAATGTCATGAATAATACAAGAACAAATAGTGTGATTGTGAAACATGCCTGTATACACACCTGGTACAGTTACTTGAATGATGTCAAGGTCTTCAGCACCTGCAGTTTCGTTCACCAACGTGTTTGCTGTGGTGCTTACTGTATTGACTGTATCCGGAGAATCAGCTCTTCCTAAAAGGATTAATTCAGAAAACATTTATAGAGCGTTCAAAATCTTCAATCTCTTACATAAAAAAAATATTGCAAAACAACAGATACTGGCAAAGTTTTCAAAGAGAATGCAGTTTCAAAATGAGAGCATTTATTCCACGACCTACTTACCTACCTGACACAATTTTCTACTGGCTATCTACACTGCTGTCTCTTGAGCATTTGTCATTTAGATGACTTACATATTAGGAACAATTTATCTCTAGACCCAAGTTACTCCTGTGAATAATGCATTACTGGCTACATTTTGATAAAAAGCAGTAAAGAATACATTAGAGGCACGGTTATAGTTAATAACTTAAAGAAATTAATACTCCTGTGCTAGAGCTATATTTAAACTGTAATTGGTAAGTGCTTTTCCCATCTTAAAAACAAACAATTAAGCAAACAAACCAAACAACCACAATGTAGAGTGAATCTTTCAGGAATTTGTTAACAGCATGCTGCTCTCATAATTTGTGTTTAATCCTTGAAAGAAACAGTTATCTAGAACATGAAGCAGTTGCAAAACTCACTTTGGGAGCTTCTAGCAGAACTTTCTTTAATAGCTGCCTTCAGCATCTCAGGCCTGCAAACAGATTGAACATTTCACATCCAATAATAAAATTACATTATCAACATTAAAGAAAATGCAATTTTCTAGTATTATTTTATTAAAGACAGGAAATAAGTGATACCATCTCAGCCAAACAGACAGTCAGGAATGCAGTGAGTGAGAGGCTCCATAACTTCATGGAATCATAGAATCACAGAATGGTTTGCATTGGAGGGGACCTTAAAGATCATCCAGTGCCACCCTCTGCCACGGGCAGGGTCACCTTCCACTAGCCCAGGCTGCTCCAAGCCTTGTCCAGCCTGGCATTGAACATTTCTGGGAATAGCGGAGCCACAGCTTCTCTGGGCACCCTCCGCCACGGCCTCATCACCCTCACAGGGAAGAGTTTCTTCCCCAGTATCCAACCTAACCCCGCCCTCTGTCAATGTAAAGCCACTCCTCCTTTTTCTATCACTACATGCCCTTGTAACTTCTCTTGCCAGTTTCTACACTGGCACATGGATATCTAAACCTGTTCTAGACAAGAAAAAAAAAATTCTTTCAACATCCAATATACGAATCTCCACTTCTCAGCTCTTCGTACACAGCCAGCAAACTTTATGAGTAACCCATAAGTGCTCCATGCAGTAGGAACTAAACCAGAGATGTGATAATTGTACTGGGCTAAGAAATCTGGACTTGTTCTTCCCCTCACAACATGCTGTAAGAGTCTTTCAGAACAAAGAGAGTATTGTATCTCTTCAAGAGTTTTCTGACCATTTCCTCAATTAGTAGATATATTCCGGTGTGTATTTTATAGAGTAATTTAGCAACTTGGCAACACAATTTCATTTTTTGGGCTGCATTTCAATTCTCAGAGACCAGATTATGAAAGATATATGGAAGTCTTACTTTTTAATAATGAATTTTATTTTAGATTTGTTTCTCAGGATCTTTTCTAGTCTTGGAATTCCAAAAGTTGAAGGTTGGCGGAAAGGTACCCCTTCAGGTAGTCCTTCCACGTGGAAAGCCTCTGGGAAGGATTCAAATAGTGAAAATGGCACCTTCACCGGTTCAGTGAGTCCCAGTGCTTCCCCTGAAACGCAAGAATGCAAAGAAGCTACCAGCTAGGTAACTGATGTGTATAGAAACAGAAAACCTCTGTTATAAATGGTATAGAATACTTGGCACATACATACTAGATTAGGCAAAACCAGCAGGTTTGGCTTTTTGGTGACAGCTATGAATAGACAGGAAGAAAATTAAGTTTCAAACATAGCTCGTTCTGTTGCAGTAAATCTCATCATGATAAGCTGAAAATTAGTAATGTGCAGCCAGCTCATGAGACTGGCTTGGTTCACATACAAGACTGTCCCATCTGTATCCCACTTTGTTACAAGCAGTGCATTCTGTCTCTTGTCTCTTCTAGAGAACAGCACTAAGAGCAGGTGATATTAGTGCTATTCAAAAACCTGAGCTCAGAAGACCAATGAGGAGCAATTACTTCCAAAAGTCATTAGTTTCCAAACAGCCTGCACTAAAAGAAGTGCTGGCATATGACAGATTGCGTCTCTCCAGAAACCATCCACAACGTATTGAGTCACGCAGTCATACAAAGTCCCATTCATAAGCAGAGTGAAGAAGATGTGTCACGATGTGGATTGCTCTGTGGGTCATTAAAGAAGTCGTAATCCAACTACAACTTCTCCATTTCCAAAGCCAAAGAAAATAACTAGAGGAAATGTGACGGAGGATTGCAAGCAAGTGTATGAAAATTCACTCAAATGGGAAACTGTGTGGGGTACATATGAACTGCAGGACTTCTGGAGTAAACGTGAACATCTCTCATATATCTAACTACATGTTCATAAGAAAGACTTCTCAGTAAAAAAAGAATAAACTTACCACATTTTTCATTAAAAAGATCTTCGACTTTCTGCTTTAAGTAAGTAATTTTGGCATTCCATGCCTCTGCCAGGAGGAAATTGAAAGAATTAAATCAACACTTACACAATGAATCAATCCTAAAGAATATTTTAATAAATGTTTAATAAATTATTATGCTTGATAACTGAATTTACTATGGCAGTAAAATGCACAAAATGGCTTTCATTCTACAAAACTATATCCACATCAATCCTCATTCTCCCGAAGCTTTGAAAGATACTGCTACTAGATAAAGCAAGGGTGATTAAAATTAATCCAAGAGTGATCCAAATTTACAGTATCAGACAGCATTAAATTTACTTATCTGAAGCAGCACCCAAAAGAGTTGCAGAAAGCTCTTCAAATGTTCAGTGACACAGCTCTGAAACACATGCCTCTCTGCTGAGATCTGTAATCTCTAGCACAGTTTCTACTTCAGTGGGTGAGATTAAATTCCATCTAGATAGGCATTTTGTTTCTGACAGCCATCAGAGAAATTACAGAATCAAGGAGTACGCTGAGTTGGAAAGGACCCACCAGGATTGAATCCAACGCTCAGCCCTGCACAGGCCCATCCCCAAGAGTCACAACATGCGCCCCAGAGGATCATCCAAACACTCCTGGAGCTCTGGCAGCTTTGAGGCTGTGCCCACTGCCCTGGGGAGCCTGGTCAGTGCCTGACACCCTCTGGGGCAAGAACCTTTTCTAATATCAAACCTAACCCTGACACAACTCCAGGCTGTTCCCTTGGGTCCTGTTTACTTGTAGCTGCACTAAGCAGTTCACAGCTGGTCTCCAAAAGTAAAAACTCAGTTGAAAATTTAAAATAGTTGTGCACCCAAAAAAAAAAAACCAACAAACCAAAAACCCCCAAACCAAACAAAAAACCAAAAAACCCTAGGTCTAACAACAGCAAACGAGTCCAAGAAAACTGAACACAACTCTGAGTTCGAGTTCGAATATCATCCATGACAAAAGGAGCAGTTATTCCATATCGGTATCTTATATTCCTTCTCAACTGGCTCAGTAGGAGTAGAGAATTCGTTTCTTTCACATTTTTATGACCATAAGGCTAAAAAGAAAGTATGGGGGACAAAAAAGAAAAAGCAAGTAACAATGAACTCCTACATACATACAAGCAAATACACTCAGAATATAAGGATGCTGAAAAAAATAACTGAGACATAGAACTGCTTACAGTTACTCTGAATGCAGTCACTCATCTCACTTGACTATGAAGAATTTATCTCAGTTGCAAATTGATTCTGCTTTCAATACAGAGATTTCTGTGCCAGAGCACTGCATACACCGGCCCAGGCCTCCAAGCCCAAAAAGCTCCAGCCAACACACGTGAACACAACTACATGGCTTCCAGTCCTGCCCAGCTTCTCCTTTACTCATTTTCCAGACTGGAGAGGTATATAATGACAATCAGGAATAACTGGCTCTGACAGATTATGGCTCACTAATGTTAGTTCAAATCCTTCCTGATCCCTACATCCCATTAGGTATGTGTGCACAGTGATGTCAATATTTCAAATTTGTTGAGTGCTTATGAAATTTATGCACAATATCAGATCTCAGCTGGGTTTATGCATTTTGGTGGTACTTTGCACCAGAAAAGTCCTTCAAGGGTGTGAAGCATTGTGCAGTAGCAGACCAGCAAAAATCTGAAGGGACTGACTGAACCCAGAGATCTAATGGACCTGTACTTCATTTATACAGCATTCTTCATACATCGCTCAGGATTTCTCTAACACAGATTACTCCACATGATGAACTGAACATACATGAAAGCAAGAACTTCAGTCATTCACTAACTGAATTCAAAACATGCAATTCAAAATATCTGGTATGTAATCAGAATGTTCCATACCCATATTAAAAGAATGCATCTGTGCAAATTCCCACAACACTTACGAAAAGAGAAGTCTTTCCCTCGTTGCTTGGAACTTGTGTTGGAGTCATTGGTTTGCATATTAGCTTGAGCACTTGTTGTTTGTGCCTTATTAGGACCTGTGAAGAGACATATATATATACATGCAGAGAGCAGAAGTAGGATATCATATGAAAAGAAAAATGCATCAAACTTGATTACTAGAGAAATCTTAACTTCTGACTCAAGAGTACAATAAAAAAAATTAGCCTTTAAGAAGTTCTTCTAGGATTGTATTTAAGCATTTGATACTACTGATCGCATCTGTTATTTCTCTGCTTGGGCCTAAGTCAGTTCCCACATCTCTGCTTGGAATAATGGACCCATGCAAGCTGTCAGACTCCAACGTTCTACATAAGCATCATCTACGCAGAACCCAGTATTATTCAGAAACAAAAAATAAAACTGTTTCCACATTAAAGTGTATCTGAAGCCTTCAAATGAAACAGTTTGCTACATAAGGCAGGTGTATAAGTCACTTATGGGCTACAAAAGCTGAAAACAATAGAAAACATCAGAAGAATAAAACAGAAGAGCATCAGAAGAATACTTAATAATATTTCTTCCATACTTTCATCAATAGTAACTTCAATCTCTGGGACACTTGAACTGCGTGCAGGACTTTCTGACCTTTTGGAAGTCTTTGGACTCATTGCTGGAAGCCAAGAGAACAGAAGATGTAAAGCACAAATCCGCTACAACATCCATCCTGCGCAGCTAATGAAAAAAAACTAGTTGTCTTCCAAAAATTCCAACAGACTGAACTAAATACAGTCTGCATTATAAAACCTGAACAATACAGTGATGCTCACAGCCTTAAAAAGTATGCTCTTGAAAAAGGGAGGTATCACAATTATTCCAGTAATTCAGAACAGAAGACTTTGTTGTTTCTAAATAGGAAGGAGAGTTTTGGTACTTTTTATTATCTAAATTACAAAAAATTATTAGCACCTGAATTTTCTATAGGCAACTTAAAAGACGTTTTTATTCTTTTCTTATAAAACATCATTTTTATTTACTGCAGTTCACTGCTCTAAGCTAAATATGGTTTAAGCCATTATAATTAAAATAAAAGTTGCCAAAATTGGATAAATTCTGGTTTCTGTACTAGAATAGTCAAGTAAAAAAAGCAGATAAATTTATGGTTCGGGTATCTTTTTCGAATAATAGCAGATTTACAGGCTCCTATGCTAGATCATCTTAAATAATGCCATTTATTTGCAACACACGTATTTTTCAACCACTAAGATCTCTCAATCTGCTACTGAAACAGAAACTAAGTATTTATGAAATGATGGCAGCAAATTGTTTACCTTCTGTGTTTATTTTCCTAGCCAGTTTTCGAGGCAAGTGGGAAGTGACAAGCTCAGGCCTAGAAGTTGAACAGAACACAAGCCAATCAACTGCCAAATATAGCAAAATATTAAAATTTCTTGGAATTCAGTTGAGTTCCAATGCATAAAACATCAGCTCTTTACAATAAAATTCTGCTAGAAACATAGATGACTCTCCTTCTACTATAAGCACAAAAAAACCCCAAAACAATATAAAGTTACATTTTCTACTCTATAATTTTCTTCTGGATTTAAGCAAAAAAAAAAAAAAAGGAAAAAAATTAAAATAAGAAGGATAATAGCCTCCAGGTAAAAGACTATCCTCCCCACCCCAGATCCCTGATGCATGAAATATGCAATTTATATATCTATGCAAATTTACTTAGGAACATATATCCTTTTATGAGATAAAACATACATGCAAAATGTTCTTTCTGTTTCATGGAAACAGAATTTAAGTGGCATTTAAATCCTAATGTTGCTGGGAATAAAATCAAATAACTTCAAACTCATGAGTAAAAATAACTGAATTGCAAACATACTTTTTAATAACAAATTTGATTTTGTCACTTGCACGGACAATTCTTTCAAGGCGTGGAATTCCAAACCATGTGGGACTCCGGAAGGGGATTCCTTCTGGCAAGCCTTCAACACGCAAGTACTCAGGATGTGATTCAAATGCAGAATAGGGAACTTTCACTGTCTCTGAAAGTCCCAGAGCTTTGGCTGAAAACAAGATTAAAAAATAGATTACACACTCAAATGGGTCTCAAGTGACTTTAGGAATCTTGGTTTACAGAAGCTCTGCTACTCAGAGATAATAGAAAAACCCAAACAATAGAAATATCTAAATAGATTTAAACAGATTTCCTATTATTTTCTGTAGCGTAACTGCAAATGGGGACTTAGTCCATCTTGTAACAGATAACATCTAAACCTGCAGTGCCTAATATTTTCTTTTGAGAACTTTTTTTCATCCAAAAACTCTTAGCACATACTATCATCTCTTGTCACACAACTGGAAAAATTATGGCCTAGTATGCTGTTATAAAAACATTTATGTCAGTTTTAGGAAAGAGTCAGTATAACATAGGTAAGAGGAGTCAAGATTTCCATCAGTCCTAGTACATTTCTGATGCTTAAGTACAGTAACATTTAAACGAGTTTTAAAATGCAGCTATAGAACAGTTCATTTAAAATTTAACTTACCAAACTTTATATTAAATATCTCTTCTACTTGCTCTCTTAGCTTTGTGATCTTGGCATTCCAATCCTCTTTCCCTGAAAACCAGAAATAGATATGTCAGAGAATCACTCAGTTCTAGACACAGAGGTACATTTGTATACATTTCTTCCCACATAAGAATTTGAAAACTATCAACATAATAACATCTGAGAGGACAAGGACACACAATGAGTAATGATTACTAATAGCAGTTTAAATGATACATGTAATTCCTTCTACATAATGGAAAATCTATTTAAGTGTAGTTACTAATTTCGAACACTGACCTAAGTGGGAGACCTTGTTCTTCAGAGCCTTTAGATGCAGGAAGAAATTATTTTAGTGGCTCTTAGAAAGCTGGAATTAATTAATCATCGTTTATAATAAATAAACACTTTTTAGAGCAGAGGATGAGGATTTAAAGACTATTTTGCTAAACATTTTGATTATAATAAAAAATAACATCTTCAGTCACATTCTCTATCATAAATAAAAGCCAATTATAGAAGTGCTAGCCACTGCAGACAGTTTATAGCTTAGATAGAGAAGAAAGCAAGGGATGTGGTATAAAAAGCACTTATTTTGTAATGAATGGCATCATACTTCACTACTTTTCATCACAACCCAACAAATAACTGCTACCGAGTCAAACCCATTCCAAGCTGTGGAATGCATGCAAGGAGGAAGCTATAAAGAAATTTTTTGTTTCCAAATTACATTTCTGACTCAGAAATTACCTACCTTACTTATTTCTAGTAGATTATACTTCCATAGCAAGATGCATTATTATTTTTTGCAGTCTGGCCTAATTATTTGATAGATTTCATAGGTATTTAACACCTGCGTGTGTGTTTGTACTTGTTCAGATGTTGTAGCCTCAGTGGCAAAGAAATCAGACTGACTAATTTACCTTAAAAAATTGAAGTATTATTCACAAACTATCTGTTGAGAGCACAAATTACCATTTTGCAAAAGAATAGTATTTTGCTTAAAGAAGTCTAATATTCTTTAGCAGCATCAAGTTTGCATCTGCACTAAGAAGATCCTTGGTCTTTGCCTGGGAAGGTGGTTTTCACTGGTCTCTAAGCCCAGGAGAACATTTGCTGTGTTTGCCTGTCTGACATCAAACCCTGGACCCTGGTAATTTTTCTGGAAACTGCTAATTCCAGAATCACTTACAAGGTAGTGAAAAATATAGTGAAACAAGTAGTTAAAAAACAAATCATTTTGAACATTCGAACAGTCTGAGGTTTAAGAATCTTCATCACTACTTGCCTGTTCTTTCAGAAAGAGGATTTTAGTAACTGTTTTTTTCTGCCAGCATTGGCAGCTGCTGTTATGACTTTGAAAAAAAACCCAAACTCGATGCTGCCTTTTCCTCTGCTTTGCACTGAACACAGCCTTTTCTGCTGGGCTACTCTCTTGCTGAGTATGAGGTTTTTTCCTAAAATCCAAATAAAATCCATAATACGTTGTGATTATGTAAGACAACTACTGCTTACATGATTATTAAATGATATTCCTTCTTTTTTTTTCTCCTGCATGTGAACCATGTGTGTGGAAAAACATAGGAAGCCCTGGATATTGGTTTGTGTTTTTATTACAACCAGATTCACGCTCCTGAAACACCCAAAGATATCTGGATTACATACTTCTCTAGGAAGAAACAGCCAAAACACTCCAATTCAGGGCATTCCAGAATAAACCCCAAAATGATTCTTCTCCCATGTTAAAGGCTCTAAAGAAGTTCCTATATCTCCTTATGACCAGAGGCCTGAAAAGAGTCCAGGATCAGCTGTGAAATGCCAAAGGGCTCCCGAGCTTTGATTCAGGCCAGGACAGTAACTCCATTTCCTTGGGGCTGTGAAAGTGACCCAGCACAGTTATTCAATGGCAGCTGGACTGCACCATGATCCCACAATCCAGGAAGCCATCCACTTTGGAGTGATCAATTTATTCCTTGCAGCCCTCATGAAGAACATGCCAGCACACTCATCACACAAGGGTTACTTCTTGAAAAGTGCTGCATGGATCTACATGCGTTTTCCCACCAAACCCTTCCATTCCCACTTGGAGACACCACCTGTCTTACCTGTTGTGTTTGACCCGGGCTCAATAACTTCGGCTGAAGTTAGCAGCTCTGGCCTGCAACCAGGACACAAATAATTTGCTTATTCCTGACATAAATTAAATACTACTACCTATTATGACATGAATTGAAGAGTTTGAATTTTTCTATTACATTTTTCACTCTTGTAAACATGCTACAGAGGTATTTTGGAATACTTACCTGGATTGCAAATACCCACTTTATAATGCAGAATATTCAATTTGCCTATTTGATAACCAGAAACCAAATACCTCACAACTTCACAAAATCAAGTGCTTGATTACATACAGAGTATTTGTTTGGCCTCTTAAGAAAACCTTAATTTTTAGGCATTAAACAGACTTACCTTTTGATCACAAATTTTATTCTTTTGCCCACTTGAATTATTTTTTCAAGGCAAGGGATTCCATACCAGGAGGGACTCCTAAAGGGGATGTTCTCTGGCAGACCTTCAACACAGAGGTCAGTTGGATGAGCTTCAAATTTTTTGTATGGAACAGCTTTGGGCTCAGTGCTCCCCAAGGCCTTGGCTGTTGGAAGAAAATATGTTCAGTAACTGGACAGATTGGCCAATCAACGTTCATTAAAAGCCAGCTGATACCAATTCTTCAGGCTGTTGCAATTGTGATCTTAGAACCTGGGGCAATGCAGGACATCTAAATCCAACAGAATTCAAGTCTCAGCACATCAAAAATGTAAAAAATTTGCCATATTGTATGATGTTCCTGCTGCACAATCACAATACCAGACTGCAGATTACTAGATTGCTCACTGGGGCATAAACCAGTGGTTTTATCCAAAGTTTTTAGTCTGTAATAGAACATCATGCAGGGTTTTATTCTAGCTCTTAGGAAGCTGACTACTTTTTCATATTGGAGAGAACATAAAAATTCACCCAGAAATGTCCTAATACTAATTTTAATGATACTGCAATGGATATAAATAAGTAAATGGCTGGTTTATTCACCATCAAAGAAAAATATCCAAGTAGGAAGGAATTGAGAGCAATCAGAAGAACTGTATATATAAGACTTTTTTTTTTAAAAAAAACCCACAACTATGACTTTACTTGTATAAGCAGTAAGCTAAAACATTCTTTTTCACTCAACTGCCAGGATTTTAAATATTTGAAAAAAAACCCTGATCAAAGGTCTCGTTCACATAGATGTTCAAAGGAAGGAATGAAAACAACGTTCAAGAAATACAAAGCTTTAAGGAAAAGAAAATAATGTACTCACCAAACTTTTTACAGAAGAGTTGATCCACCATCTTTCTCAGTTTGCTGACTTTGGCATGCCAATCCTCTTTTGCTATATTTGAGATTGACAGAACAAAAACAACATTCCCTAATTATTTGGGTTATATTTTCAGTTTTTCATTTTACAGCACACATAATCATCCTGCATTTTCAGGTAACACAGAAAATGCCATGCGGAAGAAGTATGGATTCAACTAGGAAACAGAAAAAAATAATCATAAAAGAATAACAGAATATTAAAACTGAACAAAAATCCACTGAACCAGTGACATCACTCTACCTACAAAATACATGCAGTGCCTTTTACTGAAGAACTGCAGTGCTTTCATGATCCACCTCAAATCTGCAGTCCCATTTGGAGATGGGGTTAGATTTTGGCCAGTATCAGTTTCTGGTGAACTACCTTGATATTCAGTGCAGAATTAGGCATGCATATGGGATGAAAACCTGCTTTCAAGGGATGAAATGATATATAATAAACTCACTTTTTTCTTCTGAATATGTCTTTGTGACCAACAAGTGAAGCTCGTTGTCAAAGCTTTTTGTGAAGCTCGAACGAGACACCTGCCAGCTGCCACACCATGGGTTTATTCAACATGCAAAAGCAACAACTTGTGCTCCCTATAACTGCACTGCACCAGGCTGGGCTACCAGCATAAGCACCAGTTCACACTTCTCCAGCCATTTCTGGGCCAAATCATCACTGCCTGACTGGTTTGTCTTGCAGTATCAATCTTCTCAGGGTTTCAGGACTGAGGCCATTCCATAAAACCTTTCTGACCAGCCTGCTTCCCACAGGCGTGCAAACACAAATCAACATTTCCTCTGCCAGTCAAAATACAGGTTCCATACACATCCCATTCCTCTCGTGCTGGGGACACAAGCTATCTGGGGCTATGATAGAGCAGGACATTGGACATGGAGCCACAAGGAGCAGAGAGAGTAGGGGCTGGTGCTCCATCGCTCTGTCTTTTAAGATGGCAGTGGACATGTGGAATAGCAGAGGAGACGGTAAACTACTGGGAAAGAGGGAATCCAAATAGGAAGAAAAAAAAACTGAATAAAAGCAGGCTTAGAAATCTGCTGTCTTCTGTGTTCCCTGAGATGTTGTTGGTAGCTTCCACAGATGCTCTCTTCTCTTAGAAAAGATGCAGAGATCACACATGACTATCACTAAAAGTTGGTGATGACAAGCAATATAAGGAACTGTTCATAATGCTGTGCCATAAAAATTGGTTACCACTGGTTTTCTTATCTCATAAAACCCCTGTAGCCAAGTAATGTACTTGTTTTGCCTTCATAATCAGTACAACCATATTAAATATGACTAAAACAACAGAGAAAAGGACTAACTTAGCCCACATACAAGTACAGTTAAGGCTAAGGCACAGTTATTAGCCTACCTATTATTTCGTAGCCAAATGTGGTACTTGAAGAACAGTAGGTTCTTAAAACTCAAAACACTAGGTTAATTTATATTTCAGGAGAAGTTTAATTCCTGCAGACATATTAAAGACACATTCTTATGACATAATTGCTTTGCTTAATTTAGATCCTTAGTATTCACCTTAGTGCAGTCTTTGATAAACTTTATACAACAGAAGACTATGAGTATATAATACAGCATAATGGTGCTGCACAAATACTGCTGTCTATATGCTTGTGTTACTGTCAGAACTAAGGACTTCTCTGATATTACTAAAAATTCACAGCTCAACCAGGTTGAGGGTGCCCGTTAGCATGTTAGGTTTGGGAGCAATTTGTTTGCAACTGTTGTTTCAGGCATACAAGCTTTCAACACTTGGTTTAATTGGTCATTTTAAAAAAAAAAAAAAGCCCTGAAGCCTAAGAGACAAGGGAATTCAACTGAACGGAAAAACAAATTACGGAATTTACTAATTAGTGCCTATGCAGAGGTATGATTCTTTTTCAATGCTAAACTTTTTTCTCCCAGCTTGAGAATAAATGAGTTCATGAGTGCAATTGAGACAAAAATCTCTTCCTGTAGTCTTAAATTTCCATGGTCATATTTGCTATCTTTGGATGGGTGCTTAATGGAGACAAGACATATAACAGCATGCATCTGCTGAAGACTATTTCTGATAGGAAAAGTGGTGGGAATGTATTATCTTTGCACCACTATGTGCAAATGGAGCCCCATTATCCAAGCAAATCAGATTCTACAATAAGAAATGTCACAGTAACCACTATGTTCAGCACTGCATTTCAGTTAACCTAATTTTGGAAAATACCATATATAAGCACTTATTCCACAGTACAGACAGTTCCCAGTAAACTCTATCAACTGTGAAAACTGCTGCCTTTTCTCTATAATTCAACAGACTAACACCTAGCTCAAAGTTTTTCCTTCTGACCAGCTGAATCAAATCCATTGACAGAGTGTTAGTAACACTGGCTCAGATAACCTGTGAAAAACTGCTGTCCCTCTGTAGCTAAAACAAATTCAAAACCAGAGGAATTACTTGCAATGTGTTATTAGTAAAAGTAAATTGTAGCCACCACTGACAAATACGAATATCATACTGTACTTGTACAACTCACGTGTTTGAAGACCTACCTCCTGTAGCTGGTTTGTCCAGTGGAACATCTGTTGAATTCAGAAGTTCATCCCTAAAAATTTAAGGTACATGCTTTAACAGTGATAGACACATTGAGAAACCAGGCTCCAGTTACAGCCTCAAGATATTATTGGAGGATCAGGAAAAAAAAATGAAAAAAAGAAGAAAACAAAGAACTCCCCATGGGGCATCATGATCCCCAACATTAAATTCTAATTTACACTAAAGTATCATAAAAGCTAGTTGGAACCCTATTGATAAAGCATTTTTCATGCCTGATACCCATATCCACCTGAGCCATAACATTTAATGGCAGCATACCATAATAGGTTCCATTAAACTTACTTTTAAGGTATAGTTTATCAGAAACAAAGATCCAAACCAAAAATGTAATCTCTAAAAAGGAAAACTTCAAAGCAGACACTTAAATCAAATAAATCTAGTTTTATCCACATTTGAACAAGCAAGAAATTAAACATTCTGATGTTTCTCAGAGCGAAACTGGTTTTTGAGCTGTTTTGGTTACCACACTTTACAAAACTGATAAACAGCATAAATTAATTTTTTGTTAACAACTATGACAAATTTGAGAAGAGAAGGTGCCAGCATTGCATAATTTTAAAATCTATGTATAGTGTCTGATTTTAAGTGAAACAAAAGGTAGACCTACATTTCTTTCTCTTTCCTAGTTATCTGCAAGTGTCAGGATGTACCTCTCAAACAGGAGCAACTAGCACCCATGGTAAAATAAGCATGCACAGGGGCAGGGGCTGTCACTACCTCCAGTTCTGAGCCTGACCACTGCAATCAGCAGGTTCCCATCCACTTCAAAAACTCTTGGATTAAGCCCTCTACCACTGAACCCCAAGAAAACATCAGCTGTTACTCACTGAAGCTTCCTTTAAGCTTCAAGCAGTGTCTCTGTACATCTGAGGTCTCCTTCACATACGCTACCTAATCTACCTCCAGAAACACATAGGACACATTCAACTACACCATGGGAACCAGTAGCTGTATCTTGGCCTCAAGCCTGCCCTGGGAGGTGTTCTATACAGATACAGCCTTCCAGCAAGACAAAAAAAAAAAAAAAAAAAGCTGAAATTTAGGGTAGGCTCCTCAGATAGCATCAAATACCCCAAAGTCAATGGCTTTCAACATGTACTGCAGCTGCAGAGATTTGAACAGTACAAAAATACCTTCTTGTGACAAGAAGTCCATAATATTGAAGAGATCTGTCCACCACAACTGTGGTGTTCCGCTGGTCTGATAAGCTGAGTTTATCAGAGTAAACATCAACTAAAAATTCCTTCTTAGTACTGCAAATGAATACATCAGTAGAAACCAGTCTGGAGGTTCTTAAAGATAAAACGAAGCAGACACAAGCCAGCAGAAAACAATGAGTAATGTATAGACAAAAATGCAAAATTCCTTACTTTTTAATCACAAACCGGATCTGCTCTTTTGCTAGAAGTATCCTCTCCATGCGGGGAATGCCATATGTGGATGGACGCCTGAAGGGGACACCTTCTGGTAGCCCTTCCACATGTAAGTCTTCCTGACTTGACTGGAAGAGTGAGTATGGGATAGACACTCGACCTTTTGCTTTTATAGCTTCAGCTTTAAGGACAAAGGAGAATAAAAACATTAGACTAGTTTGTGTCTCTATTCAAATTACCTATTTGATATTACTTTGATAAACATTATAATTAGCATCCAGACAATAACCCCTCATCACATTTAAATGTGCAAGCATTGATGTTGTGGGGGATTGTTTTTGTTTTTATAGTAAAATCACTGATTCACAGTAAACAAGCTGCAGCCCAGCAAATACATGCAGATGGAGGATCTGTGTATGAGGACCTTTTCCCTTTACTCTGTTAACATTTAATAACAGTTAAAAGTTAATAACAAGTGCACCCATTAAAGTGTAGATACACACTATTTTGGTTTTGTTTAACAGTGCATTTTGAAATAAAAAGTTACCTAGATTTAATTATAAACCAAGCATGTTTCAGTTCACTAGTTCTTATTATTTGTTTTACTATTGGCTTACAAGAGTCATTAATACCTTGGAGGAGGGGCACATATCCCTTCTCTTCAGTGAATTCCTAAAGCTGTGGTGTATTTTAGAAATCCGTGGAACCACTAATGAAATAAACAATACACTTCTAACACTGTTGAAAAAAGCATGGCCCTACTAATAAAATCTTTGAAGCAAATGAAAAGCAAATAACTCGCTCAACCGCAGCTGGAAAAATAACCTCAGTGTATTTAAGTTATGAGGACCATAACCATATCGATATACCTATTAGACTGGAAAACACTGGAGAATGACACAAGGCTTTGCAAATACCAAGAGGGCTGATTTCTTTATACTCACAAGGGTACATTAATTTTGTAGGCCATGCAACAAGAATTCTGACTGCAAATAGTTTGGTACATTCTGTTGTTTTGCTATGGAAATTAGATGCAAAAAAAATTATTTGAGGAGAGAAAAACCAAACTAAGGCCAAATTAGAGCACAGTGATGTTGTGGCAGCACTTCTGAACACAAAACTACTCTCAGGGCACGTTTCCAAGCAACTTAGTGTAACATTGAAGTGGCCTGTGATTCAGACATTGCGTATGCAAAATGCTCTCATTAACTCGCAAATTCTTAAATGCAATAAAACAATTTAGGTTTTCAAGGTATATGAGTAACACTCTTTCAACCACTTGAAACCAGAATATTTCTAGGGATGTTTATCACAAAAATTGGGAAGCTTTGAAAACAAGTACATATCTTAGTACATATCTTAGTCTTCTATTAGTCTTGTACATATGTCATCTTAGTCTTATATGTATCTTAATCTTCTGTTCTGATCAGAACAGAGTAAAAAAGTTTTAGAAAACTGCAAGAACACTGTTTTATTAGACTTGGTTTCAACTGGCAAATAGAAGATGACCAAAACTGGAGACAGAGAATACAATCATGGAGATGGACACGAACCTGAGGATGACTCTTAGCAAATAGACTAACGAAACCCTATTCAAACCTGTGCCAAAGGAGCTCAAGAACAATCAAAAGAGCCGTTGTGTATCACACCAGTCCTTCATTAATGTAGATTTTGATTGTGTTCGTATACCTCTCTCAAGAAATTAACAAAAAAATTATTCTCAGCCCTGGAGGCTGTTGTGGCATGTGGTGAAAAGCTCAGCAAATACAGCAGATAAGCCTCAGAGTAACAGATCAGCATCACTGAAATCCAGATCACTACTCAGCATCAAGTAAGAACAGCTTCATAGTAACAAGAACTCCCTGTGTTTAATTAAATTACTAATAACAGGTGAGAGTCTTTATTTCTCTTAAGTCAGCAAACGTTTTAGTCAATACATTTCAGAGAGCCTAAGAACACCATCAGCATCACAGCCTGCAGTGAGGCTTCTTAGATTTGTAATCTTACATGTTTTTGCATAGAAATCCTACTGAATATAGCCTTCATTTTTATAAATCAGTATGTATATGTAAGTCACTAAAAAGTAATCCCATTTAGTTTTCATCTAGACACAAAACTGTATTTTCAGACACTTGTAATGAGTTACAGTGACTGACATTGCTAAAATATTTTGGAGTTACAGAAGCAAAAAGAGCATTCTGGAATTCTGGACATCCGTAACTCATTTCAGTAAACGGGAGATTGCATGTCCAAGATAGAAAGAACTAGAGTCAAGTAAGGAATTGGTTTGTGAATCAATGCAATGTTGTCATCCACAGGGAAAAGGGGATAATTTAATACCATATGGGCTGCTATGGAAAGTAAGGATAGCTCAGTATTCAACAGACTACAAAGGAAATTTTTAGGCTGGTTATGTGCAAACACCAAAATCAAAATTAAAGCAATTCACTAAGAATGATGCTCCTTTATAGAGCAATTAAAATACAGTGAATCAGACTGTGAACTGTTTTACCTCTGTGTGAGTTGCTTTCAGTGGGCTGTTTAAATGTCAGATGATAGTCACACCCCAAACATGTAATAACTCCAAATCACAAGGCCCATTCTGAAAGCACTTCCACTTTTTGGGGCAGATGAGCACCACTGTTTGTTTTGAAAACTTTGCTGATGTTGTTTTAGTCTCTGATATGTGGACACGTGCAGCATCTGGAAACAAATTCCAAGGTCTAACACATCTGATGCTTTTTCTTTCCAAGAGTTGTTAAGATAATTTTTGCTTCACTGGAAATCAATCATAATCAGAAAGAGAGTGAGTGGCAACCTCTCATTAGAGCCATTCTAACAAGATTCTTTCACATAAGTACTCGGTGTAATTACAGAAAAAAGGACAGCTCTCTCAAATATGGGTGCCTAACACATGAGCATGCTGGAGCTCCAGGAATCTGCACACAACTAACACTAAGTCTTGCACTTTGGTGACGAACAGAGACACCCCATTTTAAAATTAACCCTTTGGTGATGTCAGTTCTGCTGTGCTCCTGAGCCAACAATATGATGCAAGCCAAAAAAGGACTGTCACTTACAGCAACAAAGGACTAGAGGCAATGGTTTGGAAAGATGTGTAACACATACCGTATTTTTTTTCAAACAGCTCTTCAACTTGCTTTCTCAAGTCTGTAATTCGTGCATTCCATTTGTCTGCAAAGAGAAGGACATGTCAGACTACAAACAAAACTGAGAACCTCTTGTAAAATCTGTGTCACCATTAACTGAAACATGCAGTGTACTTTTACTGCTCACTTGCATACAGGTGCCTGCAGAGTACAGTACAGGCTATACCTTAAAATACATGGATACTCTCAGGGGAAAAAAAAGTATGGAATAAAATGTTCAAGATTACCCAAATTTGTATATTAAATCAAGTTAAAAAAAGCACAACACAAACCACGTTAAAGTAACTTCCAAAAACGGTTTCTCTTAACAGATTGGTCAGCAGCTCTCACAGCCATCAACGGTAAAGGCAGTTTGTACCTGCTGTTGATAGTTATCTAAATCCATGTGCCGAAAAGCTTAATTAGTGAAGCTCGATGAAGTTTACAGTGAGTACATGGAGTTATTTTGGTGCAAATCTGTATAACTATCTGGGTCTGGAGGCATCGTGCCAATCCTCTAGCTTAATCCAGCATTTCTTCAAGTCCTGGTGTTGCAAAACATCCTCATAAATCCTACTTCTGAAAGAAGATATAGGCTGCAAGACAGAAGTTATCCAAATCCAATCCTGTGTTACACGGACAGCTGGATTAAATGGCAGAGTTTTAACATCTAATTTTCTGCCTATGACAGAGGACACATTTTCACTGCTTTTTGTACTATCTCCGCACTTTTAGGAAAATCCCACAACTCCTTTGTAGATCGTTCCAGATGCCGTTTGACCTTTCAAGAAAGAGTTAAGCAAGTGTACTTACAGCTTATTTCTTACTCCAAAGACTTGAATCTAGTAACTACAGAGGTAAAAAAACAAAGCCATTCAAGCTATTACACTTCCAGTTGTCAAAAAAGCTTTATATCAGACAAGCCAGAGGACTGAATTTGGACTCTGTATCAAAAGGGACTTAAATACTCATTCTCAAACCAATGTACACAACTTTGGTGTCCATATTTAAACTTTTATTTTTTTTACTGTAGTTTCATAGATATCCATAGGACAGAATGCTTCAAAAGTGGGCAGGAATCAGACTTTTTTTAGTGGGGAAAAGTATTTTGGCCTGCTGCCTTGCATCCACACAAACTCTTTGTTCTAGTTACCTGACAGATCACCTGCATTAATAAATCTGTTAAGATTTTGAAATTACATCCTTGTGGATAAATTTATACATTTCTGCCACCCTTCTACTGCCACCCTGTAATGCACAGCTTCTTATGTGATAAACACATCTTGAGCTCAATGTTTTCTATTCCTGTGTCACTTGTTCCTTACAGTATTTCCTCCTTTAACTGCAGATACAGACCTAGATGAAGCTCTCTCTGATTTCAGCACAACCACCAACCGTATTTTCTCCTGACCAACAGAACAGTGGATTAACAACAGCTTTACCAGAAGAGTCAGGAAAATACAAGCCAGATTTGGCTGGTCTAAAGGGGAAACCCTACTTTACGCCACAGAGCTGGTGAACACACATGGACATTCCTGAGACAAGGTATTTAAAAGGCAACTGTGTTCTGGAGTGGAACTCACAGGAAAATGTCAAGAGTTGAGAACTCATCAGTTCATCAAACTCTAAGGCAGGCTTGACGAGTGATCTCCTCTAAAACTCAGGCTGGTTTTTGTCAGAGGGAGAACAGGCAAGAAGAATGTCATACCATATTACAAGGCAACCAGATAGAAGCATATAAATAATACTGTCCTGAATATTGGTGGTTGTGCAATTTTAGGACACACAGCTCCCACCCAGCCTGGTCTCCCACATGAGCTATTAAGCTGTCAAGGCTTCATTTTTCTCAGTTTCCAAATCACACCATCACTGGCCAAATATAGCATACGGATCTTTTCAATCTACTACTTCTGTGTCCCTCTCCCTTCAGTGGAAACAGTACAGGGATTAATAATCAAATACACCACATTACAGGCATTTTTTTTCACAATGGTGGATACACAGCAGGCAACTGGAAAAAACCACCATAAACTGGCTCACATTTTGATCAGCACACTGCCTTTTTAGCTACTTTTATACTTTATTAGTAAGTCAAACTACAGAGATATTCCAAAATTCAGAGGGATTATCAGGAAACCAGTGTGATTTTTTAATCTCATCATTAACCCCTTGAATCCTACCTAATTACTGTAAAAACATTCTTTCATCACACGCTTTGCACTCATGTAGAAAAGTTGAAGACCTACCACAAAACTAAGCTGATACTCTGTTTTGGTAATCACTGCAAAGCAGTTTAGTTTTCCCGGAGGCACCAGATTAATTGGTGGCTTCCTTCCGTTCTTCATAGACACCTTCTGATATATAGAAAACACAACCCCACTTAAGTAACAATCATGAAAACTTCCCCCATCTGTCCACAGTCTCCTCAATTTATGCCAGTCTCTGCTCCCTGGGATATGTTCCAGATAGCAGCCACTACAGATGCAGCAACCCACACAAGTGCACACCCAGTGATGCTCAGGTACTAGGCACACTAGTATTCCCATCACCATGCCACAGAGTACCCTGTGGGGAATAAAACTGAACACACAGCTCAGCATGGAAAACACAGAGCAACTCTAAGCGTGCTGCAGGCTGACAAAACCTGTGCTCAACAGTTTGCCAAAATAGGGAAAAACCATACACACTTCCCATCACTGTCATAGTGAGAAAAGAGCTAGGGGGACTTTATTCCCCACTAAAATGGTTTAACACACTGCAAGACACAACTTGAAGCTTCTGAGCTTTTTATAAAATCTCTTAAGAAAGCAAAAGAATGTGGGAAGGGATTTTTACTGACAATGTCAGTTCCTTTCAACAATGATATTTTTAGCCTCAAAGAGTTGGTTCAGACTTTTTTTCAAATCCAACCTCCCTTCCCAACGTCCTAGTTACAGGGGCCAGGACCAGTTTATCACTATGTGGGTGTAACCAAAACTGTATTCTACAGACTCTGTGCCATTTCTGATGGACTGTTAATATTGGATCATTGACACCCACTGTCCAGGGCACAGCTGACACCTCAGGCTACAATCTGGGCATTAAAGAACCCTGTTAGGGGAGTGTTTCTTTGTCTTCACACCAATGACCCAGCTGTGATAGCTCCCCTCTGGGGAGGTATTAGCCTGCTAATGGGCCATTAGGGACTGGCACAATAGGCAGCTACAATGACCTAGACCATCAAAGATTCCAAAAATATCCCATGACTCACACAGTTAAATCACCCATTGTGAAACTCCCTGTCCTGGAGGAGGTACCGGGCATTCCCACCTGAACCTGAGCGTATATAATCTTTGGGTTTGGGGACTTCTGGTACCACTCGTCAGAACCAGAGGAGGAACAGAACCTCAGCAAGACTGCGACTGTCACTCTGAACCAGACTACAACCATCATCACCAACAGGTTTCCTTTCCTTTTACTTCGTATTCAGGGGGCCCATGTGGTCCTCAGGACAGGGACTAACGAATGTCATTCTGTTCATGTCCAAGGGGGGCTGGGTTATACAGCTGTTTTTGTGGATTAAAATCAGTTTTTCTCTGTATCATTGCACTTTTGGTAATCTTTTTCATAAATTGTAACTCTGACTTGTAATCTCTCTTGAGTTGGTTTGTTTCTCTCACTGGTTTACCTGTAAACCTGCCCATCTTTTGGTACCCAGCGGAGGGTATGAGAGAGAAGTAGGAAATACAATTTCATTTTAAGCATTTGTGTATTTGGGTACAGAAACTCTCTGATCATCATGCTGATTGATGTATTCATGTGGATGTTGTACCTAACCCTGTACGTACTTCTGCATATGGGGCACTATTTGCCTATTGTAATGCCTGTTTTAAGACCAGGGAGAGGAATCAAAATTGCGTTGTTGATATACTATGTTTATGTCATCACAATGTCAGAGGCAGAGAGTTTCACTTGGAATGCGCATTCAGTCTTTTTGTCTGTCCTGGTTTGGGTTGCTACCTTTGGGGGCCTCATCAATAATTACATCAAGCCTGCAGGGGAAATAGGAGACACCGGTTGTTTCCAGCCTTTCACCTCCTTCTCAGACCTCCTACAACAGTCTTTGAAAATACTGAGCTTCCTCTTGATGTTAAGGACAGCATAACGTTGTTATTAGTTTTGCTATGTTTCCTCTGTACTGTCTACACCACACTTAAGAGGCAGAACAGGGCCTTCTAGGCAAGTTGTCTGGAGGCCTGCCCTGGGAGTGGAAAATGCTGAGTGGCATGGGAAGTGGGAGGACATGGGCCAGTATTTGGAGAATTTCTCTCTTCCAGTGATCTGGTAATTCATCCCTGAACAACTGGAGCACCCTGTTAGAGTAAGGAGCTACATGAAGGGAAAATGCTCTGACAGCTTCAGAGATGGGCAGCTTACAGCAACATGCTGGGCCCTGGCCACTGCCTACTGGACACAGCACCGTCAGGAGGAAGAGAAAAGAAGCAAACCCACAGACACTATGTCCACCCAAACCATGGCTGATCCAGAGAGAAAAGGAAATAAATCAACAGGCACCTTGTCCACACAAACCATTGTGAAGCCAGAAGAACAACTGAAAACAATTGCAGTCACCCCTGTCCACAAAAGAAAATCCAAGACTAAATCAGTTTGTACAGTGAATGACAAGGAAGAGGCAGGACCTCCCCACATAGCAGAAGAAACAGAGCCAGAAATAATCACTCTGTCCCTATCCCTGGTCGAGCTGCATGAGCTGCAGAGAGAGTTCACGTGACAGACAAACGAGTCCATTCTGACCTGGCTGCTCCAAATCTGGGACGCCACAGCCAATGATACAATTCTAGATGGGAGTGAAGCAAGGCAACTGGGATCCCTGTCTCGAGATGTGGTCATTGATCAGGGGATTGGAAAGAGGCAGGAAACTCTCAGCCTCTGGTAGTGACTGTTGTCAAGTGTGAGGGAGAGACAGCTTTGTAAGGAGGACCTCCAAGTACAGCAAGGACAGAGGAACGCAACGGAACAAGGTATCCAGGGCTTAAGAGAATTAGCCATATTGGAGATGATCTTTTGAGAAGATGAAAGAGTCCCTAAAAGTCCAGACATGTACAGTGCACATCCTAGATGTGGTTAAAATTTGCATGGCTCGTGACAGAAACATATTCCTGCTAGTTAGCAATGTTGCAAGGGAGAGAGAGGATCAGGTGGGCGCATTGGTTAGTAAACTCAGGATTTAAGAAGACACTGTCACTGTCCCATTATTGAGCCCATGTCTTATCTGTGGAAACAAAACTGGCTAAACATGTCCGAAACCTGGAAGAGAAGATAGAAGAGGGCCACCAGGACCTAAGAGAGGAAATTAAGGAAGGAATCTTCCATATCTTGGCAGGACAAACAAGAGTCTCTGGTATTAGAAGCAGGAATCCCCCAGCTAAAAAGAGAAAGTGCACTCCACCTGGCAATCTATGGTTTTACCTCCATGAGCATGGAGAAGATATGAGTAAGTGGGACGGAAAACCCACCTCTTCCTTAGCAGCACAGGTATGTGAATTGAAAAGAGGAATGACTACCACAAGAAACTCTTCAAGGATAAATGCTGCTTTGGTCTCTCATGAGCAAGACTCCAGATAGTATAGGAGTGATGGTGTTATGTCCGATCCTCCTGGAGGGACCTCCAGGTCCTATTTACAAGATAAGCACAGTGAGTACCATGACCAGAACAAGGGGTGCCCTGCCTCTAGCGAGGCAGAGGAGAGGGACAATCGGGTCTATTGGACTGTGTGGATTCGGTGGCCTGGCAAATCAGACCCAGAAAGATCTAAGGATTTAGTTGACACTGGTGCACAATGTACTTTGATGCCATCGAGACATGTAGAGGCAGAATCCACCTCTGTTTCTGGGATGACAGGGGGATCCCAACAGCTGACTGGTCTAGAAGCTGAAGTGAGCTTGACTGCAAAGGAATGGTATAGGCACCCCATCGGGACTGGTCCAGAGGCCCCATAGATTACCTTAGGAGTGGGTATTTCAAAGATCCAAAAGGACTTAATTGGGCTTTGGGCATAGCTGCTGTGGAGACAGAGTAGATTAGACAGTTGAACACCTTGCTTGGTCTCTCAGAGGACCCTTCTGCTGTGGGATTATGGAGGGATGAAGAACAACAGGTACCGATGGCCACACTGTCAGCAATACCGCACTGACTGTGACTCCGTGGCACCTATACATAAGGTGATCTGTGAATTGGAGAACCAGGGGGTACTCAGCTACATTTGCTCACCCTTTAGTAGCCCTATATGGCCAGTGTGCAAGTCCAGTGGAGAGTGGAGGCCGATGGTAAATTACCGTGGCCT
>JAWWEW010000048.1:8537763-8566504 GCA_035583185.1 Anabacerthia variegaticeps | reverse complement strand
TAAGCAGCAGTGTCTGAAGGAGCATATTTTACTTATTCCAGCAAAGTAATGCTGCGCTTGTGCATTTGAAGAGCATCTTCTTCAAGATTTCCTTAAAATGGAGTATGAAGATGGAGCCACACTTGCAGCTTAACTCCAATTATTCAAAGTAAGGATTTTCACAAGGGAAAATCCAGAGCTACATTGTTCACACAAACAATGCACAGGAGGCTCAGTTTCTGTATCTTAAAAACTCATGGCACCAGAAGCATTCTGAGCTTATGAAGAAATTCATGTGCTGAAATGCAGGTTAGTATTTTCTCATGTTTACAAATGGGGAAACCAATATTTTTAATACAATCTGTAAGAAGCTGATAAAAATTGCACAGTTTTGGGGTAAATGTATTTGAACTATTGCTGAGATTCAGTAAGGAACTGCTTCCACTAAATACAGACTTTCCATTAACTTTTTTCTGTATATACCCATTCATCTCACACTCAACTGAAAGAAATGATCATTGCACTCACAATTCATAAGCAGACTTTTATTAAACTTTGTAAGCAATTATGAAATGGAGTGAATTTCTTTAGAAACGTACCAATTCACACAAATCACTGATGTTTTAGTGTGTTCAACCTGATGCTGCTTTTTGAATTTAGAAAAGGAAGAAATTAAATTCTCTTCTATATGTCTCTCTACTTGAACACCTGGAAATTAAAACAACTGAAATTTTCATGTCTGTTGATGTTTAAGTTCCAATACCCTCACTCTTATTGCAAATCAAGGGAGCAGAGCTATGAAAACTAAAACTCAATGTTCAATTTCCAAAACAGATGTGAGAAAAATACAACTAAAATATCTACCTGTGTAACTTTTTGCAAGAGCAGAGTTTTCATCCATCTCTGATGTCTTGGAAGGGCCTGCTTTGGAACAAAGAGAACAGCTTTTAAAGGGTGTCTCACAACAAACAGATATTTCCACAGAGAAATTTGCCAAATAACTCTTAATTTCATATATTATATGCTCATTTCACACTTTCTGTAATGTGGACCTTTGGAAAGACTGTGTTAAATATTAAATATCTATGATCCTTACTTATTTGGTTCAACAGAGTAAAACTGTTGAGGGGCTACTGGCAGGTGCAGTAGCACTTCTTGGACTACTGAACAGTCAGAGACTCATGCAGAACAGCAAGCTTTAGATTTTTTTTGCATTAATAAATTAATTTTAGAACATGAAATGTTGACATTTCTGCCCTTTTTCAATGTATTTTTAATCAGCTAGATCTCTTTCCTGTTTGTAAAACTTACATTCCTGAGGAGTACTCTTTGAGTTTAAAATTTCTACCTATGTTAAATACATAAATCCAGAGGGATTAAAATAATATATGACACTCCAAGGCTGTTTGCATTTCATAGTAATGGCTCCTTTGAAGGCTAAAGATGGACTGGTTAAACAGGTCTGGTGCAGAAAGGAGCACACGAATGGCACTTAACTGATTAAATCAACACTCCTAAAATCCTGCTGCTTAATGCTCTGGTTCTCCTGCAGTTATGCTGGAAGGTGAGCTGCTTACAGCACAAACGGCATGACACTGAGCAAGAAGCCATTCTATACCACAGAAGTAGTACATGTATGGAAAACTTGCCTATGTGTAGCAAACAGGACTAACTGAAACTGACAGATTTGGACTAATTGTTCCATGCAAATCCAATTAATTTCTGTGTTTATTTGCAAAAGCAATCTGCAGAAGATCATACAGCTGCCCAGAAATTCTGGTTGTTTAGAGGCAGGTTCATAAGTGTATCAACAAAGAGTATTCATAGCTCCAGAACAGAAAAGCTACCGCTAACTAATAAGGCAGTGAAATATTTTAACTCTACTTCATTTGCACAGTAAGCAAAAAAATACAGAAAAGCCTATTGTCACAATCAGACTTCGTAAGTATGTCACTCAATTGAAAGTACATACACAGTGTCAAATAAATTAATATTTAAGCATTAAAGAAAATAATTATAATTATAGTTACAATAATGCTAGTTTGAACAATTCTGCCTAATTTCATTGTTCAGATTTTCAAAGGGATTTAAAATGAACAACATTTCAAGTGAGGGACCTTTGCACAGTTGTTTGCTTTACACACATTTCTTTCAGCAAGCACTGCTTAAATCTGCTCCTGCCACTTTTCCTTTGCTGGATGGAGGTGTTTGCTTTTTGGGTTTTTTTCATATTTGTCTGTTACCTCAGAGGAACTCCTTGACTTGGTTCAAAATATGGCTCTACAAAGAGTGGTGCTGGCACAGCTGAGACTATAAGTCCAAAGATGGGAAAGTGCAGAAGGAAGAAAAGCAAGGCAGAGCCATAGATGCTGGTGGTGCTCCTGGTCACACCAGAAGGAATTCTTATCCCAACAGCATGATCTGCAACTGTAAGCGGCGAGTGGGAATATAACACAGCCTCTTGTGCATGCTGAAAATGTCTCTGTGGACTAAATTTGCATTTACTTATATTACCATATTCAGTGCATATGCAATCAGGTTTGTCATTTCCTAGGAACTCCTGCAAACATTCAATTATTATAATTCATAATGCACTGACACATAGAAGCATGCATCCCATGGACTAAATGAATTCAACATTTTGTGGACATTTCATGGACACTTTGCAAGGGTGGTCCACAGACCAAGGGAACGATATCTGTGTATATCAAAGAATGGGATGAAGAGTAGTGGTTAATGAAGTTGTATTGAATAGTGCGGGACCTCAGCATGATGTAAACAGTATGGAATATCCCTTTGGTCAGTTTGGGTCACCTGTCCTGGCTGTGTCTTCTCCCAGCCTTCCAACTGTCTCACCAGTATGGCAGTACAAAAAGCAGAAAAGGCCTTGGCTCTTTGTAAGCACTGATCAGCAATAAGATCTGTTATCAACCCTGTGTTCAGCACAAATCCAAAACATAGCCTCATACTAGACATTGTGAAGAAAATTAATTGTGTTCCAGCTGAAACCAGCACACATGAGCCGATAAATACCTCATAGACCATTGCACCCAAGGCACGTGCTTGGGCTGGGATTTGGTAATGCAGTGAAACCTGTGTAAGAGATGGCTGTCAGCAAAAATCAAAACTCCCGAAATGCCTGTTACAAATAGGTGATTTTTCACATTCTAACAATTCCTTCATAAAAAAGAGTAGATACCATTCCCTTGACAGTCAGTTATTCTTTCTGCCTAGCCATTCACATGCCATTTACCTACACTGAGTCCAAATCCATCAGCCTCAGTTTCTAACAGATTATGCCCAAATGTCCTAACACTACACAGCCAAACTTGTGCCACTTGGCAGAAGCAATGGATTTATCACCTCATGCATAGGCATTACCAGCGATGCTCACTTTTCTGGGCTTTTTCTTGGCTACCCATACAATAACACTGTGAACTAGATGTGATTCCCAGGATAATATACAAACGCCTTCTGAAAGCAACACATTCTGTCTTCTTATTTTCTCAATACAGTGTCTGGGATTTCTTGGCTTAAAATAGTATCTGCACACTGAGTCTTACATAATAGTGGTTAGAGTCCTGCCAGCCTAGCTTCACAGCTTTAGCTCCATTAAAATGGACATTACTTCTAGTATTCTGGAAGATCTCCAAAGGAGAAATATTTTGTTGCTAGAGACCTACTAAAAGACATTCATGACTTTTAAGGTTTCAGAGTGAGAATAAAAGCACAGTTTACATTCCCATTTTGGACTTTTTCCTTCTATTAAAAGATACTTTCAATCTCATTTGGGTTTGGAGCAGTGTCCTGTATTTTAACTGCCTCACTAACACTACCAAAAATTCCAGCACTATTCAGCAACACGATGTTTTAAAGAGAAAAGCTACCAGGCAGTTTTGACTCACTTCTAAGTGGTTTATATACTAAACCAGTCAGTTCATTAGACAGCGGTTTATAAGCTGAACCAGCCAATTCACAGGACAGACTGTTTACAGCCTTTTCCTTCTGCTTTCAGTTTTCTTGATTTTAACTTTAAGGCATCAACAGTAATGACCTACATCCAAAAAGTTTAGAGGATAACATGCCTCTTTTAGGAAATGTTTGGTCCTTAGTTAGCAAATAATTCAATTCTGTGTGGGCTATGTCTCCACAAAGCCTTGCTTTACTCTGTGCTGATGAAGCACAGAGTACTCAACATTTACTCAGCAATGCTGCACCTTTGAGCCCCAAAGGCTTGTCTTTATAGAGGACAAATGGGATATTCTCAAATCTGGAAATACATCTCACTCTGGAGAGATGATTATTTGTTAGTTCCTATTAAAAGTACAACATCCTATTTAAATCACTAAACTAAGAAACAGTATTTTAACTAAAGTTTCTTTCCAGAAGAGCCATAATAACTGGTACTTACAGATAAGGTATATGCAGGAATACTAACTAAGACAGGAGGAATGCTGCACTGTGTATCATTTAGTCCTGATGATCCCTACTCCATTTAGTCAATCATCAGAATCTGGACCTTTCTTCTAGAACATGTTGTCTTTGGTCTCCCCCAAGTATTTAATACTGCAGTGATTCTCACATTTGTCCTGAACACTGGAAAATCCACCCACTGCCACACTGCTAAGTGCTTACTGACAGAACGTTCCTCCCAATACTCTCTCAAAACACATAAAGTTTTAGATGGCTAAAGTCCCTATTTATCAGTCTTCTTACCATGTACTGCTAAAACAATTCTAAATTTAGTAATTTAGTGTTAGGGCAACACCCAAATGGTGCAAACTACTACAAGATAAAAAGAACATCCACCTACAGGTATAATTTTCCCCATTTGATTAATGTGAGGAATTGGTGTGCCACTGAAGCACACAGCACTTGAGTCAGCACTGCAGATCTGTAAGAAGAAGCACTCAGAGAAAAAACAGTAAGCATGAAATTCTATCAGTAAATCGTTTTCTCCCAAGAAACCCTAAGCAGATTGCTGTTCTGTAACAGTTGTTTCTTCTCAGAAATTGATATGCCTGGCTTTTGCAGTAGGCTATTTTTAGCAAAAACTATGACCATTTTCTTTATTTTGTAGCATGTTTCTGCAAAGGCAATGCTGGGACAGACTGCACTCAGGAACACACCTCAGATTTCTAAGGTTTACTTCCTGCACAGCATTACCATGCACACACAAACCTCTACGTGCCTCCAGAATTTATGCAGTCTACAGTTTGGACAACCTTTGGTTTGAATCAGCTACTCAAAGAATGAAGGGGAAGCTGCTTTACTCTGGGGAAGTAGGCATCACTTGACATGGAAGTATCTCTTTTAGCTCACAGCACCCCATCACTTCTACCAGTATACTCAGTTTTGTCTCATTTTAAATGCAACTTTGGAAGACTACACTGTGTGGGGGAAAGGGGAGTTATTAACTGAGCACCATTTTATCAGAAAGAGATACATATTGCTCTTCATCAATCAGAAGACTTAAGGTTCTGTAAAAGACAACAGAAGTCCCTCCCCCCATCAAATCCATGCTGCTTAGACTTCACTTGGTATTGCATAACCAAGATTTTTCAGCTCAAACAAACACAAGACTGCAGTGCAACGGGTACTATCTTGTAAGGAAGCAATTTCAGTGCAGCCTCTCTTCAGACAGCATTGGATCACACTGTGGGCTATTGGCCAAATTTTGACACTGTTTTTATGCATGAAATGCAAAACCAAAATGGGGATGAAAAGCAGAAAGATGAAAGGACCTGGCTTTGGAAGGAACAATGATTAGGTTGTTTCTAAACCAGTATCTATTTTATTACATTAAATCGTGTCTGCAAACTCCTCATTCTCCAAGGCTAGGCAGTGTACACATATGAAGAGAAAATAATCCTAACACCTTTCCAATTCTGCACTCAAGGGGTGACACTTCAGTATGCTGTATGGTTGACACCTCTCTGTATGGCGCTCGTACACTACCTGAGATATGCCAAGACAAGAATATTGATACCATAATTCCCTAGTTATTAGAAAATATTATGAGAAAATAATCTCAAGAATCTTTGAGTCTAAACACACACAAAAATGTTATCACAATAATATTACAAAATGAGGGATATGCTGTTTTGCACTTCATTGTTAACATGCAACTATCCTTCAGAGATGTGTGGCAGCTTGCCCATGTTTCTCTGTATTACTCAGTTAAACTAATGGCAAATGCAAATGGGCTGACATAACAAATTCAAGATTCTAGTTATTTTATATTTCCATTTGTAATCACGACTTTTTAATTACTGTTCATCTCAAGAAATAACAATTTCTATTTTCCACTCGTAGCTGAGGTCAATGTGTTAGCTGGATACACAGAAATGAGGAAAAGCAACTGGAAGACACCTTAAAACATACACAGAGCCCAAGCCATGGACCTCATAAAAGTTGTTATGCTTTGTCCACATAAATGAACTTTTCAATACAATTTTGGCACATATTGGTCATTCCATACAAGAGAAGTGAGTGATACACTCTAAGTCATACAATCATAGAATAGCTGATTCTATGATTTACAGTGTATAAAAGTTACAGAAACCTCAAACTAAAGAAAATATTCAAGCAGTGCTCTAGAAAGTTTATTTCCTGTTTAAGGAGGTCACTGGAGTTATATAGCCTGCATACTGAACCCTCAGAAAAAAACATCAAGCAGTTCAAAAGATTTCTGGAACTTCTCCTTCAGACCAAACATACGTGTATGGGTTTGGATGAGGTTGTTCTTTAGCTCTTTTGGTAGTCTTCAGGATAACTCAGATGACAGGCAGCATGAAAATGCTGTATCCTAACAGAGCTAAGTAATTCCATGTTTAATGACCAAATATAAGTAAAAAGAGAGGCATAGAGAGAGCAACACTTATGCAACCAACCCTTTCATGAGATAAACAGACATGAAAATTAGCATCATTACCTGGAATATGAAATCTGTGGTAGTTAGGGACATCTGATTCCCCCTTGACTGGTACCATTGCCATTTCCGAAGAAATCCCTGTAGTAGTAACAAAGGAATCAAATATGGAAGATAGTAATAAGCAGGTTCTTAAAAAAAAAAAAAAAAATCAAACAACAGCACCCACCAAGATCCTCACTGGTCTCTGCCAAAAAAAGAAAAAGAGAAAAAGACACTGCACATTTGTTGAGCTAAAACAGTGCTAACAAAGTGACTTTCTGGTTTCTTCTGTTTCAGTTTGCTTGCCCTCAGAAAGGATCCACAATTAAATGCTTCTCTGCAAACTAATCATCCCTGTAGATGCTATCTCAGAACTAAACAATTTTTTTTTTAAATGGGCTCCTTCCTTTTTGAATGTTACCACAGAAAAAAACTGTATTTTATCACTCATTGCACTAGAAGTACTTGTACCCCTGCTTCTTCTCACTTCATTGTGCAGACAAGTTCAGATAGAATTTGCATCAAACTGCACTGCTTACAGAGCAACACATATTCCCCCCCATAAGCCTTGACAGATTTCTCTAAAATGTTTTTAAAACATTCTGACAAAAGGAGCATTACTTAGAATGCCTGGAAAGCAGCACAGGAACGAGTCTGGGACTGACTTTGCAAAAAGTTCAAGTTAACCCTTTGCATATGTCAAGCTGAATGTTAACCACACAGGGTTCCTAAACCACAAATTTAAAGTTGTGAAGCACAAAGAACTAGAGCAAGAAACTGGACTACAAATAAAAGCTTAATTCTTAGAGGAGAATGAGCAGTGTAGCCCAGCTCAACAGAAAGGAAAGTCACCATCTTATCTCCCAGTACACCTGCTGTCTCACTGACTTTAACGGGATTATCCTTGCCTTTACCTCACAGCACACATTTAAGCATTGCTTTGCCACAGACCACAGTGCTTTAGGGAATCATCTGCTATCTGCAGAGCAACTTAGGAATTATTTGGTAATTTTTTTAATACCAAATAACACATCTTGCTATTTTTTTTTTTTCCATTTTGGCTAAAAAAATTGACATTTATTATTTTCAATATTTTACTAATATTAACAAATAAACCAGGTATTTTCCTTTCCATTAGGAACAAAGATATCTTGAATTAGAACAAACCCAAACAAAACAGTAGAATTTCCTCCTTTCTAAACTACTTAAAGACAAATTATTTTAGTCTACAATATATTACAAATTTCGTCCCTACTTGAGATGGAAGCATTTGGATAAGGTTCGATATTTGTTAAAAACTCTGACCGAAAAGTGGAGAGTTTCAAGGAAAGAAAAGTTTTTCCATCTCATCAAAGATGTTGTTTTGCTGCCTTTTTTTTTAAGCTTCCTATCATTACTTAAGTTCAGCCTTCTGAACAAAACCTGACCTTTTATATTTTTTTGGGTTTTGGGTTTTTTTTTTTGCAAATAAAGGCAAAATTCTGAACATACCAGAATCCAAGCTTGGTTCCATTTTCACTTTAATAGGAGGACAACTACAAAAATAAACAAATCAAGAAGACTGACATTATGAAAAAGCAAACATCACATTTCTGGGAAGTTCTTCAGGCTTTACAACTTGTCAAGTAAAATCAATCCCCCAGAATTTTTTCCAACAAGAACACAAAAGTAAAAAACCCTCCACACTGGCTTATCTGATTTATCTCAAGGGAATTGTCAGGAACTTCCTATCCCTACATTTTTTTGGGCATATACAATATTCAAATTAAACGTTTAGCATTTAATGAGAAGCAATTCCAGAAGCACAGAAAACTAATCCCTTTTTTCACATTAACCGATTTTCTATGTATTCCAAATATAGGATCTTCATTTACTAACCAAAAATATTACTTATGTTTTTTTTCAAGTTGAGGAGGGGGAAGGAAGCAACATGACATCTTTTCCCAATCACTGCTGTACTACAAAACTTGGCAAATTTGTCCCTCACTGACAAACTGTGAATTAAGAACACTCACTGAGCTAATTAAACCAAGGAGAAACTTTGCCATTTGTTTAACGTGTAAAAGTTTCCCCACAAATAACAGTCAAAAGATAATTCAGCTTCACGCTTTTTATAATGCCAAGCAAGCAAAAGTTATCCAAAGGTCAGCTGGGCAGAAAAAGCACATTAACAGAAACACAAACCACATGAAAATGCATAGTTGATACAAAAAAAAATGCTACATTGTTTTAAATTCACCTTCCACCTGGAGGTATAATTGATTGTGAAGGATCTGTCATATGAGTTCCTGAAAGTTAAAAAACAGTATTTGAATTTCTTGTATTCCATTTACCTTAAATACAAATTGAAAATGTAACAGTCATTTCACAAAGCAAACTCCTATTCACATTTTACTAGCATATGTGCATATTTTCTCTATTCACGGATAATGAGAGAAAGATCTCATTTAACTGCTTTATTCATCTATAAAGCAACACCAATATAAAACTAATTCAAATGTGCATTTCACCTTTCTTTTCACTGCTCTTTTTCAGAAGCCAAGTGAAAACCTTGGGCAACAAGGATAAATGAATCTTTCACCTAAACTCTGCTAAAAGAAAATGATAGTTTCATACAGATTAAGCTGAGTCCTAAATTACAGCTAGACACAAATAGCTTATACTTTTAGAATGTCATTGAAAATGTACCTTGCATTTTCAAAAGAACTATATTGTTACCAGAATCTTTGTAATTTCCCAATCTCTAATCTTCGAACTGAGCACAGGGAACACATTTTTAATTTTACTAATCAAGCATCAACTTCAGGCTGTTTCACTGAACAAATTAAACTTTTCTTTTTTGATTACATTCCTATAGAGATCACTTCATCCTTTTCTTAAAACAAATTCTCACATATATTCATTTAGCAAGTGAAGCAACAAGATCCCATAAAAGGGAACAGGAGAAGTGAATTCTCCTAAACTAGAAGTGAATCTTTGTAGGGTTTTACAAAATTCACTCTAGCTCAGATTTAATACAGAGGCTTTCATAGGAACTACAACACCTAGCCATTTTAGAAGATTAAATTAATTTTTAAAATGAAATTAAATGCCAAAGTCAGCTGTGTAGTGGAACATAAGCACTGCAAAGTCTTGACATCTTCTAAAAATGCATTGCAGTTCTTCATAAGGTCACTTCTCCTTTCCCTAGGTTACTATACAATCCACATTAAATTTAATTTCAGTAAACAGATGAAGAACTAAAGAATTAATTTAATCTCTAATCAGTTGCTCCTGGCAGAATGCATAAACAAAAAGGTTATAGCTTCATAAGTAAGGCAAGCCACAGTCTAGGAATTTCTGCACAATTTGCTGCTTTATGGACATGACCAAATGTTCTATCTATATTGCTATGTAAACTCAAATTGCAATCTTTTCTGTTTAGTCTGAATGAGCAGTAACTTACCTATGTGTTCCTCTGACTCTTGGAAAGGCCTGTGGAAATATGGAAAGAAAAATTCACAGCCTTAGCAAAGACATCGTTAATTATTTGGTAGTGTAGCATTACAGAGAGAGCATTCCTGTTTAAGAGAAACAGTCTGCAATGCATTTAATTAAAATTTTAAATTAATTTGACTTAATTTAAGTACAAAACTGAATTAGACAGACCAGTGCAAGAGTGAGCAAACAACCTTTTGATAATAAATGAGATTCCTGACTTGTTTTCCAAAATCCATTTCAGGGTTGAAATATCGTAATTTGCTGGATGTTTAAACACAAGTCCTTCAGGCAGGCCCTGCACTATCACAGCACACTGGTCCCTCTGAATTTTCTCATAAGGCACAGGTACCACCGTTGACTTTCCTAAAGCTTTACCTAGGAAAACAAAAAAAAAGATTGTTTTGAGGTCAAGACTGCTGAAGTTAGCAAGAGAACGAGTTCCTCGTAAAATTTTAAAACTTTGGCGAGGACTAGATCAAAAAGAAAGTGCAGATGCAAATCTACTCAGAAACCAAAGCCTGCTGGCATTGACAAGCACTGTGCAATAATCTGAAATCACACCCCACAAAACACACTAAAAAAACCCCAAATCACGATACATGTATTTTTTAGAAACGGTTACTAAATGTTTCTAAAACTAGCATTGTAGTTGGAAGGCTGAGATTGTGCAGTTTCGTCCTCCCAACTGGAATAAAAATTTAGAAATCTAGAACAGCTCTTCAGAAGATTTTAAAGTACCCACCATAGCAAGAGCAGAAAAAGTCCTCCACAGACTTCCTGAGAGTCTCCAGTTCCACAACATCCCCCATCAGGCTGTTTACAGGTGGTATAGTCATCGTTTTCTGCAGTTCTGCAGCCCTGTCCTCTTCTGTAACACCTGGAAGTTATTATAAAAATTTGAGAAAAATAAAATAAGAAAACAGTAAGTTACTCAAACTGCCGGTACCTAGTCATTTCAGTTTAGACTAGAGACGCTCAGGAAGAATTCCTGCCAGAAAATCATAAGACCTTATTTGCCTTAGAAGCAAATGCACACATCTATGTACATAAGCAACAAGTATATTTAAATTTACACTAGAATTATTATATTCTCCTTTCAACCTTTGTAAATATCACCCTCTGAAGATTAAGAATGATGCATTAAGAGACATGTCCAAGAAGGCTTTTTTTTGGCATCAAGAAGTAGAAAACACTATTAGTCTCAGGAAAGAATAACACAGTAGAAATAAAATGCAAAACTGCCAAGAAAAGAAGGACCAACAGAATCACCAGGGGAAAGGTAAAATGCTAGTGTGGAGGGTCTCATAGCTCTCTACTGCTGTGCATGACGTCTTATGCAGCACTTCCGTTACAACCTGGTTTGCTTATGCTCTACGTGCTTCGCTGAACTTTTCCTAGAAGGGATCTGACTTTTGCCACAACAGCTCCTGTCTCCTTTAAAGGACATTTTAAGTATGCACCTCTCACTGCTGAATAGGAGGAGTTGCAAACAAGCCATCATCACGCAGAACAGAGATTTCAGCCCTGCATCTTGTTCTAGTCTCTGCAAAAGTCATTGCAAAAGGAGTGAGGGAATAACAATGCTTTCAATATTAAAAAGCAAACGGAAGGGATGGTTTCAGGTGGCAGCCTTCCTTTCCCATCGTTCAGTTCTTGCAAAGATTTACTGAGAATCATCCAGCAAACAACAGAGATATGCTTGCCTACCTGGAAGGAAAGGCAAGGGAGATCTGTGTTCCTGCATGCAAGAGCATTGATCAGTGCTGAAGCTGTGTCATGACTTCCCCACGAGCCAGCACAGCAGTAAGCCTGAAACACTGCGATGTGCATCACCAGGACTGCTGGCATCAGAATTCTACACTGACACAAGAAAACAAACACCAGTTTGAACAACTGATTACAAATGGGCTGTGCAACGAGCTGAAGCAGCAATGCTTTTAATAAAACCACATTTATCATCTTAAAAACTCATATCTTCATTTAAAAGAGAATCTCGTCCTTCCTCTGCAGATCACACATCTGCTTTGTGCCCTAGAAAACCACTGCCACGCGACATTTAGCCTTCCAGGTCTTCAGGCCTGAAACTTTTGCTTTATCTGCAATATCATAGGGCCTACCAGGACACGAAAAATAATGCAAAAGTGGGATATAATTATATAGCTGTAACACAGGTGCTTAATTAATGATAGCTTTTAAGACTTGCCTGTGGACTCGGGGATAAGAGACATCAGTTTCCATTTACAGCTACATACAATGTCGCTTTTTGAGTGGGGTTTTTTTCCATGTAAGAAACTGATTCACTGAAAATGCCTTTACTGCCATCAGCTTCTCAAAAGTGTACCCACGCTTTCTAAAAATAATAAACAAACCAAAATTAAAATGACAACACTGCCCACTTCACATTAAAATGAAAAGCAGACAGAAAGAGAAATTTTCTTTCATAACTAGAAAAGAAATCCTTATTGGATTTTTTTTATTACATGATTTTTATCCATTTTCTTAAGCTTATATTATGCATCTGCCTTTCTAATTTCTCCCACATTCGTTGGCCGATTTTAATCAAGTCTGACAACAAGATCAAGTTTTAAGCACAGCAAGATTTTCAAGAGCCCTGCACAACTGATCAAACCTAAAAGGCACTCACTCCTCCTGGCAGCACTGATGGACACAAGCACTTGGAGATAACACAACTTCACAGGCTCTGCTGAAGCCCTTGCTACAATTACTGATGCCCCCAGCAGGATTCAGGCTACCTTTGGGAGGGGATGCCTGGGACATGTGTAGTAAGATTTGGTGGGGAAGAGGGACAAGGGGACTGTATTTACAGGGTAAATAGCTCATGAAGGGGGAGGAATGGTTATATGGCAAAAGAATACCATTCCACGCAGCTGTTAGTACACTGCAGGATTAAGCCGGTTATTCTACAAAAACTCTTCTGGATTCAGAAGGATTACAATTACCCAAAACCCAACAATCCTCATTTTGCATTGAGAGTCCATATAAGACTAAGTGTCTCTTATCTTCTTGTACTATCCAGGTGTGTTGGTTATTCAGAATATCCTTCCCTCTGGGTCTGACAGTCCAGCATACCACTTAGCTGGAAAGGAATCTCCCAGCTGTCCCCATTCTTATAAAATATAGTACTAAAGCACAGTCTGAGTGCAGCAGACTAAAATACGCCATAAGTGTCTATCTACAAAGCACCTAACCCAGAGGTAAAGGGAGAGCTGTGTTGGGAGGAGGCAGGGTACATTTCTCCTGCAGAACAGAGCATGCCCCCCTAGGTCACACTGTAGAAAAGTGACAAACCCATCACTGTCCATGTCTCACCAAAGAATAAGAAACCAAAAAATCAAGCTTCAGCAGAGAAATGAGTTGTCAGTCCCATAGCACATAAGGCATCTGAAGATTTTTAATCAGGTGGCTTTTAAACCCCCAGGTAGAGAAAGCCAAGAAGAGTACGAATGTGACTCCTGCACAAACACTCTGAGAGGCAACTTAAGGGCAACAATGATTTTGCGACAACACTTACATAAATATATTTTATTACGTGCTTAAGGAAAATTACTGTATGAACATAAGTGAGCAATGAAGGAGAGAAAGTAAATGTGTGCATAGCTAAAAGCATTTTGCTTTGGTTTATAATGCAAACCAGCTCATACATATATTTATAGATATTTATGTATATTTGTAACCCAGCTCATCTGTGAGCTTTTTAAGACTATCCAGCTTGACAGTTCATGAAATTGGAAAATATCCTCAAATTAAAGAAAATTAATTTTATAATTATAAAAGGATCACTGAAACCGCAAGAAAAGCAAATCACCTGAGGCAGAATTTAGGAGCCATAGAATTTCAAAAATTTTGTCAATCTAGAGTAATTTTCTGTTTGCAACTCTGAGGGAACAAGATGGGTGGTTTCTGTGAAAATGGAACTGAACTTTCCCTGCAAGTTTTTAAACTGGCTGTTGACTTCATACCCTGTAGCTGGCTAGGCAGAGACAAAACATCAAAGGTTTGTGGCAGTCAAGCCAAGTAGCCTAGCTGTACAAGTAACACAGGTCTCAAATGACTCCAGAAAAATACCAGGGAGCTTTGAGCTAAGCTGGGCATGGCTAAAGCCAAGGGTGCTGGAAAGAAAAGGCATCCAGGACTGGCACATGACCTGCAAGACTCTCTGTTCCCAACATATCTACAGGGAGGAGGCAGATAATGGAAGCAGAGAAAGCACCCCCAAGGAAAGGAGGCAAAATAACTTGCGTCTAACTACATAGCAGAAATTTTGAAAATGCGTGCTTCTTCTCAATTTGAGAACTTGGGAAAAGGTGAACTGACTTGTAAAACACAAGAATTTGCCAATAATGTAAAACTTAAGAAAAACAGAATAATTCATCCCTAATACCATGAGAAAGGTATAGGGATAGGAAAGCAAAGGAAACTATAAAAATTGCATGAGTAGCTGGGCTGGCCATCATCCACTTCAGGTAAAGCCCTTTTACCAGCCCGGGAAGTTGGGGAAAACAGAAAGGGAAAGTAGTAGAAAATGGAGATTATATCAGGCCACAAGGTAAAGCTAAAAGATAGGAAAATTATTCCTATGTCTTTCACAAAGATCTAGACTATTAATCTGGAGTTCAGATAATGAGCACATATTAAGATGTGAAAAATAGGCAATACAGAAACTACATTATTTGCACTGCAAATCATTAGGCAGAAGGAGATTGCAAGCTGAACCATTTAAGTAGCTCAAATGGAGACAGCGATGGCAAAAAACCACAGCTCAGAATAAGAAAGATGGGGATGATTGCTTTGGATTTTATTTTTATTACTTGCAACTGCAACTGTTTGGTGAGTGCTAGGAATGTTATCTTTAAACTAATTGCTAACCACATGATCTATTAGGAATAAACTGGTCAAGTCTTTATGTGTAGATGATTTAACTCATAGCAACATTCTGCAAATACAAAATAGAAAGTGACTGAAACTTAAATACAAAAAAAATTAGGTTAAAATGGTACAGTTAATTTATCAAGCAGTTACAACCACAACAGAAAAACTCCCCCAAAAACTAGGGGTGAGGCAGAAACATACGCAAAATATGAACTAGTGCTTCCAATAAACGGAGTACAACGTAAAGACATTAAGAGACTGGGAACGCAGAATCTCGGCGTGCTCGCAGCAGACACAATGTCTGCAACAAAGCGTCCTAGCTTTCCAGCAGGAACCGAAGCTTCATGCTTTTTATCAAATAAACAAACATATCCCATTAGCTGTAGTAGTCAAGACACCATAGTAGCACCCTGGGGAGATGGGGACCCCCAGAACTAACTCTCAGTGCTAAGGTTTAACAGTCACACAAAGGCCTGAGCAAAAGAGCAGGAGCACATCTTACACGGAGAGCCCTGCAAAGCAGGAAAGAAAAAGGCAGCAGTTACGTTGCCCACACTTCTCCCAAGAAAAAGGATTAGGAAACTGTTCCCTATTTAACCCCAAGCAGAGACAGGCAGGTTAGCCTTAACACATCACTTAACAGGTGACAAGAGAAAGGTAATGTAATCCCCTCCACCACCAAAGTGACAAGTATGGCAGGAGTAAATACATCATGTTTGCCAGCACAATTAGTCTGAGCAATGGTGACAGGCTACAGTCAGAGTGGCCAGGAGAAGCGATCTATCTCTGTTGGTCTGGACCTTGGGAGAAGTGTAAGCTATTACAAGTCATCTACTGCAAAAACGGAGGTGAAAACTCAGGAACGCAACCAAGAGCCATAGCTGAGTAAGTTCCCATTAACAGTGGCTGGGAGGACCCTGTTCCAGCAGATACTCAAACAGAACAAACATTGAGAGGTTTTTTTAAAGCTGCAAGGAAATTGAGCATGAAAGAAAGGTCAAGACTTACCAAAGTGTAAAACAGCTCTACTTGGCAATAGGAAAGTATCCTGACAGTCACAGCTTTAAAAAGCAACCGCTCAATTATTTTCTTTTTTCCTGCTATGAATTCTGTAAAGTGTATCCCATTTTGAAGTGCACTGGACAACCAAAGCTAAAGCAAGAATCACAGATACAGCCCCCATTTGCATTTAAAATAGGTAACAGATCAGTGATGGCACACATGCAAGTCCACCAGTGTTTTGTCAGGATTAATCTTCCACCTGGCTCGTATTGGTTTTCTTTGATTTACTACTTATGTCTCCTTTCTTTTCCAAACTATAGCTTCAGGAGCATAAAAGTCACAGAAGTCTCAGCTGGCCACAGAATAGCTTAGGGCCAAAGAAAATGACCATGGCAAATCACTTTTCACGCTGTCACATGATCATCAAAAAGAACTTGTATTTTTAAACTAGCTGCCTTGGTATCAAAGGATTAGGCTCTGAGCAATATGAAAAGATGTCAGCTAAGTTCAGAATGGTGATTTCACTATAATACCATAGCATATAATCAGAGATGATGATGAAGACTGTCCTTTAGATGTAATGCGGACAAACATCATCAATAGCAGTCAGACTCACTAATAACCTCTGTTACTAGAGTAATACTGGAAAAGGTATTAGGCTGCTTCCATATAGGTCAGGGGATTCAGTGTGTGCTCAGTTTCAAATCTGAGACATTCTGCTTTAGAACTGAAAAACCTAAACGCCCCATTTAGATATGGCTTCCGAATTGCTACAGGCATGACAAGATAGGCAGTGTACAATCAGAGGTAATCAAAATAGTAATGAAGAAGCAAATAAATTGTATTAATACTTTATTTACATAATTTCTGTGGCATCCCAGTAAAGCATAAAAGGACTACATCCAAACGAACAGAATAGTACCCACACCAACTAGCAAGCTGCAATATCGAGGGCTATCTCAGCAGATTTCAAAGACATTTTTAAGCACCAATCTAAAATTAACACAGAGCTACTGAATTAATATAAATTTTCATGCTATGTAGCTTGACTCCCACCTACCATACTCTAAATACAAGATCTGTGCATGATGCTCTCTAGTCTGCAGTACCTCAGTCTCTTGAGCATTGCTTAGGCAAAAGTATGTAGATAATACACAGAAAGGATCAAACATGTAAACAGCTTCAACCATTAGAAAAATTAAAGAAAGCAGCAAGACATGCCACTCAGAGCTTCATCATGGGAAAATTTATACCAATATGCTATATACTTAGTACTGAGATCCAGTTAAAAAATACTGAAGTCATGTATTTCTACACCATGCTTTTCAGATAGGATCACCCACAAAGAAAACACAGTTAAAACCAAAAATACTGATTTATGACCTGTTTAGACGCCTACAAGTAGATGTCACAGAGACTTTCAGAAGTTTTGTTCTAGATTTTTAGGTATCTAAGTTGTTTTGTACCTGGCCCTATTGCTAGCCTTGTTTTTATTATTGCCAGTATTAGAACTAATTGTAGCCATGGCCATAAAATTTTTTTAAACCTCAATCACAAAAGAATTATTGACTATTTTATTTCACAAAATATCTCTAATTTGGAAAAAATGTATTAGCTAGGCAACTTGGAGTGCATGCACCTCCTGTCAATAAGGAGCAACACAAACCAGATAATGACAGGTGAACAAACAGCTGGCCTTTGCACTTTTCCAGAGGATGACTCCAGCCAGTTCCACAAATTTGTCTGCAGGAAAATTGTCATGCAGACACATGAGCATGACAACCACAACCACGTCACTTATACTCACTGCTGGTGAGATCTCTTGAAGCAAGTTGAGCAAAGCCATCACTTCTGATGGAAGCATATCCAGTGTATTCAGCTTGCCTTCCAGCGGTCAAGGGCTCAGCATGGTGTATGTGATACCATGGAACAGACCCAGTCCTCCATGAAAAACACCGTATTCATTCACAGCACTTTCACTGTGCTGCAGTATCATAGCTAGAGATGCAAAACAGCCTCTGGGAACATCTGAGTATAACTGTCCTGTGCAGTCAAGAGTGTAAACATTAACATTTAATGTAAGGAAAAGCTTCCTGTCATTCAGAAAACAGCAAGAGAAGATTTCATAAGGAGAATCCCTAGAAACAGATCAAAATTCTTCCACAGAAGGGACTACAGAAAGCAAAGACAGAAGTAAGTTGTACATGTTTGGCATAGCTGGGAAGACACTGCTGGAAAGAAATGCCTATGTAGCAACAGATTTGTTTTAATCCCACATAGGCATCCTCCAGCCAAAGGAGATGAACAGGTAGGGATGAATCAGACTGATTTATTCAGTGGAGGTGTCATATACAGACTGACTACTCAGAATCAGACTTGTACATCCTTAAAGGTTAAAGAATTGCTCTACAGTCCTTTCGTGCATTTGAAATCTTCTTGGATATTAAGCTAAAAAGTTCATTCTCCACAGAGAAAAGATTGTGCAGAGTGAATAGCAGCCTCTTTGGAAGTCAAAACCTGACATGAGGAGAATCACTGCAAAGCTATAATTACTGCTATGGATTAGGAAGCCAGCATCTACCATAGCAAGACTCTAGACATGGTATAACTTTAGTAAGAGCTGCTTAGATCTCTCTAGAATCCAGGGACAAGCTACTACAAGCCCAAAAATGCCAATTTCAGGTATTCATATGAAAATTACAGCAGCCCAAAGTAGTCTCACAAGTAGTGAGACTCTCAAGCAGTTGCCAATCCTGTGAGAGACTTGCCAGTTTTAAGTGTGTTTCAGTGCTTAACGCAGCAAGATCTAGTCTTTCAAGGTTCTGGTTTTGTTTGCTTTGTCCATCCCCCTTTAAACTTCTGAAATGTTACATTAGTTGCAGAATCACAGACATTAGGGAGCACAATATCAGAATACGAACTCCCCAGAAAATCTGATGGTTCTATTTGATCAGAGGTCAGAAGGATTCAGTGAGACAGAAGACTTGCTGCAGAACTTCAAGCAGGTCCACAGTAGCCTAGTTTATGGGAAGAGTAATTTCACTTGCCTGCAGAAAATGGAGTATATCCACAAGCAAACAGTAATTCACATACCAAAGATACTGTGGAACCAAAGCTGAGCAATTTTTCCTATGTCTTTGGAGAATTGTGTTCCATGCATTCATTCTGAGCAGGAGGAATGGCTGCGCACCTTAAAAACATGCAGATTTTGAGCATGACTGGAGCTACAAGTTCTTTGCTACCTGTGGCTGGATGGACATAGAGGTACACGTAAGTGGAGTGAAAGACCCTGGACCAAAGTCTCTGGCAGTAATTGAAGCCAAACTCTGGCCCAGACCAGATACATTGTTAAGATCAGTGTGGAAACCCAAGGCCATCATAAAGAAAATGAAGGCTCCAAAAAATAAAAGACCTATCATCCAAGATGAGGCATTTCCAGATGCCACATTGCCCCACCTCACACAAGTGAGCTCAGAGCCCTGGCACCAAAAAAGAAAAAAACAGCATGACTGCTAGAGCTGGCCAGAAGTTGCAGAACTAGCAGGATTATGCTTCTCTGAAACCTGCATATGGATAAGTGCAGCAGCCAGTACCAGTGCAAGTCCTAGCAGAGGCAACCACGATTCTTGGAGAAGAATCATCTCCTTGGCAGATAGGATGGAACACAGTGCTGGGTAAATACCTTTCAAAGTCCAGAGCAGGTGACCAAAAGGTGTTTCTGAGTCAGAAAACTGTTCTGAAAGTTCCCTTCTGACGGGCAAATACAGCTCGGGGATGATGAGTCTTCCTCTGGTTTTTGGAGGTTTTTTTGTTTTTTTTTTTAAACCACCTCCAGCTCACATTCAAATGAGAATGAATTCCACAGAGCTCAAGGGAATCTGCCAAGATGACAAAGATGAACATATCAAGCATTCTTCAGACACCCCAGGAATAAGTCACCTGTTCAGGACAGCTGATAACCCATAAGTCTACAGCAATCTAGAGAGGATGGAAGCACTTCATCTTGCCAAGGCCATGCAAAAGGAACTGAGGACCACAGAATACATTTTATCAGGGAACAGCAACTAAAACAAGGCAGGACTGCTAGGGCAAGAGGTGTATGATCTTGATTACTTACAGTGCACAAGTATCTGCACTTGTCCATATGCTGAATATCAGCAGGTGCTTGAAGAACACACTCTTTCTATATACAATACAAACTTACACAGGCTTAAAGTATCTGACACTGCAGGTTAGCCACATCACATGTTCTGCATACAAACACATGCAGTTCTACACTGACTGAAACATTCCATTTCACTGTACCACAGGGCTCACAGCCATCCTCATTAAGCACAGTTCAGAAGAATACACTTACACTATCTGACTCAGTTTTAACCTGTTGACTGTTTTTTTTTAATACTTACTACACAATTCATACTGAAATTAAAAAAAGACAACATTGCTATCATTCACTTCTAATGCATTTTCTTAAGGTCAAAAGGTAAATGAGACATGGGCAGGGCTCCTCCTTGCTCTGCAGCAAGGGGTTAGGGAACCCATGTGGATGAAAGTCATCAAGAGTGAAAGCCAAAGGAAACCAAACTCCAGGAAAACAAACACTGAACTGCTATTATTTTTATTAGTCCTATATTGTTAAAAACTGTACATGCTACTTCCTTCACAAGCCTTGTATATACATTTCATCAGTTCAGCCCACTAAATTATACTCATTACTAAAAATAAGCAGCATATTTGAAGTCTGAGCCCTCTGAATTCCGAAAACTCTTCATACTTACTCAAATTATACAAAGGAGCTGTGGAAAGCAGAAGTGAAGACTGGAGATACATGCTGGCTTGCACAGAGTCAGACATAACCAGAGGCATGCTTAGTAACTAGACTTCTGTTTCCATATTTAAAGAAAAATGAAGATATCCACACAAGTGGAGAGCTAATTCTCAATATTGTCAGCACCTTGTGTTCCAGACACTAACATCAAAGATGAATTTTTAAAGGTTTAGTTCTAACAGCAAGGTAAGAATCTCTCAAAAGCCTTTATTAATCATAAAGTAACAAAAGGGCCCAACTCTAACTTGCTAAAAACACACAGAACTGTGTCCTTTCTGAGTTCCTGAAAACACCTAAAATTGTGGCTAACATTGTCAACTGCTCGCTTTCATATTTGGCTGGAGAAACAAGATGCAGCAGGAAAGGAACTGTTGCCTCCAGCATCAAAACTTCCCTGAAAGCATGGGAGATGTGTACTCAGTGAAATCATGAAAGCAATGACAGACTTTAGTTGGCCTTATTCACACAGATCTACATCATGATTTTCTGCAAGAAACATAATGAAAACACTGGATATTGTTTGATCTCATCAGCCTGACAGTACAAAAACACAGCACAAGAATGAGTAATCTTGGAACTGGAATAAAGCAAAGGATGAGGACCATCACAACTGATGCAGGGTTTAAACACATGCATCTATAGAAACCACGTCTGATACACCCAAACACAAGCATGGATGAGGACCCAGTGCTTCCCACAGTACAAAATCTGAAACACAGATCTAGCCAGAGATCAAACACCAAATCCCCATAATTTCAGACTCCCTACCAATAGACGTGTCCACTATACAAAGTCTCTGATATACCAGGGCCCACGATACCACTGTACTGGCAATAAAACACAGTACCTAGGACTTCATGGAAGCCCTTTAAGCAACAAAAACAAAAAAACAGAAATCAGGTGAAAAACTGATCTCACTCCCCATTATAGGGTTATCAGCTTTCATAAACAGCAATATCAGAAAACTGCCCCTGTAAAATATATTAAAAAAAAGAATTGATTCATCTTATATTTGATTCCACAATCAGGTCCCAATTCTACATTTTGGTATCAGTGATCTGTTCCAATGCAACATTGTGGTGACTTCCCTTGGTGTAAATATGTGCACAGAAAGTCACTATCCATGCCAGCAGGACAGTGGCAAAAAAATCCAGAGTCCTACTAGAACCAAATGACCTTGAGACAGAGACTGTAGAAGAATTTCAGTTAGCACCAAAAGCATTTACAAGAGAAGTGTTTACGTTACAAACTGAACACAGTTGCTTTCCAGTCATTTAATTAGTCAAGCCAGATCATTTTACATGTGTTTTAAAAACTCCTCAACTGACTCTTCTGTCAAACCCCACCCTTGACTTGCATCTTCTCTCTTTCCCTAGGCAGGTAAACGTGCATCTCATTATTTATTGGGCAGTGTCCATCACCAACACTTTCCTCAAGGAGCACATCAATGCTCCCCCAAAGAGTCACTGAATCTTTGAAACCTAATTCCTAAAAATACTGTCCTGTACTCAATGGATCAAGTTTCATGAACACAAAAATTCCACTGTTTTCCTGTAAAAATGAAATTAAACAAAACCCACACCCTGATTATACTTAAAGGAGTAGAAAAGTAATGCAGATGTAATTTTAAGTCATTATGATGCAGATACACAATTCTGTCTACTAAATAAGTGATATAAAAAAGCTACATGAAAAAAATACTGTCTTGTCAAAACTGTGCATCTGTTTAATAAGGCATGAAGTGATCTGAAGGACCAGGACCATCTGAGCTGACAGAAGTACTCTTCTACCTGTTCAATACCCACACTTAGCCTTCATGAATGGAAAAAAAAGGACTTGGAGGAGAGGATAAAAAAGAAAAATTAACATGCACTAGGAAATGCAGGAGGTGTTGTGAGGGTGGACAGCCTAATACTTCTTATTGTACTAGCTTGTCACATCATCTAAGAAAAAATGAACATTTCTGGCAATTGTTGAAATAACACTCCAAACAAGACCGTTACTGATCATTTTTGTGTTCTTAAATGGCTGGTTTTGTCATAGCCAATGTAATGATAGCATGATAGCATCCATAACAGGCAGTATTTTGCTCCTCAAAATTATTAGTATTATGCAATACACATTAAGCAGTTTAAGACATAGAAAAATACAACACTGAAACTTACAGTATTTAACAAAATCCTTCTGAAAATCTTTCCTAGAGTTGACAAAGGCTCTTCCTTTCTCAGTTCCAACTACAAACACATCTGTTTCATATAGAACAATACAGGCAACTTCTGCCTTGGACTTGGTAAGTTCTTTACACTAGAAAAAGAAAAAGAAAAAGAAAAAGAAAAAGCTTTTATTACCATAGTTAGGATACAGTTAATAGAAATGCACGTGATATTATGTAAAACAATTACTATGCTGCTGTCAGCATCCACCCTAAGTGATGCAAAGAGTTTAAGAACCTAATATACCCAATGCCATTAAAAGACCATTATTTTATAACTATCCCATTCAAAGTTTCATTGCTAAAAAGAAAATGCTTGCTCTTATCATTTAAAAAAAACAATTCCAAAGAACCAAATCTTTGACAGTTCCTCAACTTCAACGAAACAGAACAGGCATTTCCACTCACAGTCCCAGCCAACCTTAAACCGAATCCCACAACAATTAGATAACTTCTACAAAACAGATGATACGCCAACTTAAAAAAAGTATTTTCTGAACAAGTTATGTTGACTTGGCACAGCAGCTGAGGACAAGGCAGTAGCCCCAAAACCATTTATTCACTCCACATAACAGATGACACGGACCAGAACACACTCTTTCCTTTCAACCATGCTGTACCTGAGCAATCAACAAATATTTCCCGTTTATCTGACAAAATAATTTTTAAAACAACCACAACAAGAAACAAGATGACTGTTAGCATGATTTACCACAAGCGGAGATAGTAATAGCTCATTGGACGGCACAGAATAAGGGAAAGATACAAGCATCTTTCCTGCTGCCCAGAGGGAAGCAATGTATCGGTGTCATCCTGAAAATGCCAAGACAGAATTATGATGCAGCAGCTTAACTTCTTTACTAACCATTGACTCAAGTGCTGACATGAGGAATTTAACCACCATTCTGCTTTCTAAGGATTCTTCATCATGGATGGATGCTGCTGGTGCAGTAGTTTGGGCCATTTTCCTCCTATAAAATGAAAGAAGAAAACCTTTTCAGATACACACAATAGCACAAGAAAATGAAAAGCTCTCTTGCACAAGCAAAAAAAAAAAAAATTCAAAACCCCAGAGAATATAGCCCACCATACATAAGCAACAAAACAAACAGGTAAATCAACCAGAGAAAGTGCTTGCTCTTCTATACCTTCATGCTTCCTGCTGTTTTATCCAAAGCTGGAGCTAAAATTTCAACAGTTACAATGTTGTGCCATGACAAGGCCACAAACCCTTTGTGACTAGAAAGATGCATATTAATTGATTAGCTGAATTTACATTGATTTTTCTTTCTAAGCATGTTGGCAACTTCAGCAGTCTAGATGAACACAGAAACAAACACTGGCATTAACACACAGAAATGACAAATCATAATTACAATTCAGGTATTAGAACAATCCTTCCTGTAATTATTATGGCCTATTTCAAAATAAACCACCACTACCCTGCTCCAAAATCACAGCCTCAGAGACCACAGTATCAGTAACCAGGACATTCTTATTTGCATATTCTTCACTTGTAGGATTAACTCAAAGCTAAGTAGTCCCAATTGAGGTGCTAAAATTGAGAAATGGATTTCAGCAGTGATACAAAAAAGAGATCTAAACCTTTTTCTGTAGGTTATTCAGGAGCCTTTCAACTTATTTAAGACATAAGTAATAATCAATACTAGTTTATACTTCTGTTGGCAGAATTGTCTATACAAGACTGATATACTGAGAATGAAATTTCAGCAGCTTCTAAGAATATGCTTTTCCATTGGAGTGTTGCTACTTGCTATGTTTACACATATCTAAAGCAATAACTTGACATGCCTGAAGGAGGAGAGAACTGGTAGATAATTTAGCTGCTACAACTCCACACGCACGTCTTGAAAAAAATCACCTCAAAAGTCAAGATGGCCCAGATAACCAAGACATTTCACAACAGGCTGATGAATCAGCTTGCTGATCCTGTAGAACCTTCCACACCATGTGGCTCAAGTTTTCAACAGTGACGTATATCCTATTAGATGTGCAGACAAGTCAGGGCAACACAAATAACCACTGCATGTGGTAACACAGTGACATTGGAAAAAATGGCACTGCGTTATCTAGGGCTTAGAGCTCTTCAGACTACAAACTGGATGAGAGGGGGAAAAACCCCCCCAAAACCCAAAATTAGCAACACTGGAAGCTCGCAACACATCCAGCAGCCTTCTGGCTCTCAGGCACAGGCTGGCAAAGTGTAAACGGCTTTAAAACAGTGCTCTGGATGAACTGGCAGGGGCACAGTCACCAGTTGTTGGAGGATGGCAGTAATGAGAGGTTTGAACACTGGCACCTGCTACACTGACAAGCAGGCCTCTGTCAGGTCTGGAAAAGGAGCCAGCTTTGAGAGTGAATATACAGGAACAACAACTGTTGAACGATGTTGATTGCTTCAGACACCTGAAAGAAGGCTGATGGGGATGGGAAGGCAGAGGCTGAAGGGGCATTACTTGTGGAATATCAGAGGGAAAAGGGAGATTATGACATGATATAAACAACTCAATCTTTATGGAGCCATGACTTTTGACACACAGTAGTTCTCAAGCTCCTCTTTGGAACTCCTTTAGGGTTTTGGATGATGACAGTGATTTTGAACATGATAACTTTTTGACTTTGTAAAACAACACCTTAACAATCCAACATTAGAGACGAAATAGAAGATTACACGTTTCCCCTTTCTTCCATGTCTCTACTCACTGACTGATGCAGTTGTTCTGCACCTCCCAAGCTAGCAGTGGCATGAACATATTCCACTCTCGGTGAAAAATCATGTTACATTAAAAACAAGAGTACACTTACTGTCTAATTTGCAAAGCTACCTTGTCCAGAAAACAGATCAAGGAAATTCTATAATCATTTGAAGGCTGTGGATGCACAAGCATATCCGTGAACTGCCAGCTCAGACTGTCTCTCTCCCCCACGCAGAATTGCTCCCATCCCTGGAAGGTGGTTTCTGATCCACTAGCACCATGGATCAAGCCAGAGAGATTGCCCAAGGGAAGAGGGAGAAGTGCTCCACTGGACTGGGTTACAGCCTTAGTATCTCAGAATCATATCTGGATCCAAAGTTGTGTTAAGTTAGCTTATCATTGCTTATCAATGCATTCTAATAACATTTGAAAAAGTCTTTCCAAAGTATAAAATCACAGTGTCTTGTATTTTTTGGATATCCATTCTCTAACCAGTTTGCATGATGCACAATCAGTGTTTAATGCAGATTCAAGAGACATCCTGTTGCACTGTGGAAGCACAAGAATACATTTTCTTACCCACTTGACAGCAAGTCACGTATCAAAGAATTGATTTTTTTCCTTCACATTTTGCCAGTTTCTCTTTTTCAAGCATCAGTTTTCTCCACTATCCTTATTTAACCACTGGAACAGTGTCTATCATTAGAAAAAGTTTAGTATGGTTTAGTAGATCTAATGAACCTGGCTGCCTTTCTAAGATCCAGCTCTCAGAAAGTGTGTGACAACACCACTGCCAAACTCCCAGTAAATCCCCAGAGCAAAGCCTTTAAAAACCATAATACCTTACAAATTGTCACCAAAAAGGCAGGAAAAACAAAACTGTCTAACACTGTAATTTCAGTATTAAAAAGGAGGCGTTTATTTCAGCACCAGGTGTGTGGGGAATCACTCCTCCTACCGTGCACCTCCAGCCATCTAACACACCAGTTTATATCTGTGTAACTAATACATATGCATTACATTTCCTGAAACTCACACATATATGCTAAACATTCTCATGAATTCTTTAACACATTTCAATCACTTCTCAGAACTCATTTGAATTCGAGATTTCTTGAGAATCTCTGCTTGTTGTCTGGGGAACATCCCATTCCTCAAATTATCCTTTTATGAGCACGAGCTTCCTAAAAACAGTTTCTTCTCTTTGAATGCATTCCAGCTATGTGGTCTGTTCAAGGTATACCTTTTGATCAGCATTGCTCAGGCACACAGTCTTTATTTTCAAAGCTAAGATATCCACTTGCACACAGGGGTGAATACAGGACTAGGTCTATGTCTTAGTTTAGAGGAAAAACTAAGATGTCTACGATGACCGGGAAAAAGGAAGGGGCCTTCTTCCCCGCCCCCTCCCCCCCCCCCCAAAAAAATAACCACCCCAATCCATTAAATTTAGAACAAACTTTAATTAGGAAGATGTATAGAAAAGGATTACCGTTCTTAACTACAATATATATCTATATATCTATCTCTATCTCCAGGAAAAAAGGAATCGAACAAAACATTTTGTAATCAACACCTTCGAATGAAATGAAGTCTCTGCCCCGTTTGGGTGCAATTATATGTACGGACAGCAGGTGGCGATGTCGCAGCTCGGCCGGCTGCGGGGCTGGCTCCCAGGAGTGTGGGCTGGGACGCCGGTGGGTCCCGGGGATGGACCCGTGGGAGTCCTCTCAGACTCACGTGGGATCGCTGGGGCAGAGGGACGGGGTGGAGCCTTTTCCGTGGTGCAGAGTAGACACATTCCCCGTCCTTGGTTCGAGAGAAGTGCTGGGCCGGGAGGGCAGAGGCGGCAGCAGCCTCTCTGCCGATGACCGTCGGCCCTGTTAGAAGTCCGTCGAGAATCCAAGGCAGCGACAGCTCTCTCTGTCTCTCTCTCTGTAAGGCACAGGGTGCCCAGAGCTAGGGGTTGGAGGGGAGAAGAGGAGCCAAGTCGAAGAGGGGCTCCCTCCGAGTTGCTTCCACTCCCAGCAGCCGCCAGAAAAAAAAAAAAAAAGAGAAAAAACAACAACAAACCACAAACAAAAAAAAAACAAACAACAAAACAACAAAAACCAGGTGCCAACCCAGCACACAGAAAGAAAACCTCTCTCCCTCCCCCCTCCCCGCCATCAAGCTGGAATTTGAGCAATCAGCCCCGGCTTTGTTAACTAGCAGTGGGAGGGTTGGGTGTTAGTTTCAAACTCTGTAGATAGGAGAAGCAATTCCATAGCAGATTCTGAAACTATAACAGTCTGTTAAAGAAATTCACAAGACTGAGTACTATTGGCTGCAGTTAAAGATTTTCCCAATACCACTACCAACGTGCTACACCAAACAGTTAATTTAAAAATCATCCTTTGAATATCGAGTACCACTTACGATACACCTGTTAATCTTAAAACTTCCAAATCAGTTAATATTAGTTATAATTATCTATAAATCCTTTGGTTTAACTTTGTCAAGATGAGCCTTTGCCCAAGTAAAGCCTTGTAATAATGAACAAAGCCTTGCCAAATACATTCCTGCCTGTGGTCTAATCCCTGCCATAACTCAGCCCCAAAAAGCTACTCACTCCCTCCCTGGTGAGATGGGGAGAGAACTGGAAGGGTAAAAGTGAGAAAACTTGTGAGTTGAGACAAAAACAATTTTACAGGGAAAGGAGAAGCCGCACAGACAAGCAA
>JAWWEW010000048.1:8526491-8537663 GCA_035583185.1 Anabacerthia variegaticeps | reverse complement strand
TAAATTTTCACTAATAAACCTTTATATCAATAAATGCATTTAACCTGAAATTACTCCTAGCTCTAGCGTCTATTACACTCCCAGCCTTCTCGTTGGTGAGGCAAGGAGCAGAAAAGACCTTGGCTCTGTGTAAACACTGCCCAGAAATAATGAAAATATCCTGAGTTATCAACATTGTTTCCAGCAGAAATCCAAAACATGGTCCCATACCACCTACTGTGAAGAAAATTAACTATCCCAGTCAAAACCAGCACACTGCCTTATGAAAAGACCACCACAATACAGAGCTCAAAAAAATCCCTGATTTTGCTTTTAAAAGGAGAAAACCAAAGACTAAATGTTACAACTCACCCTTAAAAGGCTGGGTAATTGAGGTTCTTGTTAATAGACACCTTGGGGAGGGTTTAGAGTGAAACGACACTGAATGATCAGTGTTATATGTATGTATATGGCAGGTTTATTTTAGAACAATTTGGCTGCAATGGAAAGGAGGTTCTAGCCATTTTGGTTATTACTTATAGTTATATAACAATATAAAAGTACAAAGATGTCACTTCAGAAAATATATAAAGAAAGAAAGAAGAAGAAAGGATATGAAACAGAGCAAGGCCCTGAAGTTGTTAACTTCTGTTTCTGAGTTAACTCAGAATGAAGATCCCGCTCTTAATCCACAATATAGCCAAAACTGGCCATGCACCAAAAGAATGCATACACACAGCTACATAAAAGGACAGAAAGTAGAGAACTAGCAGGTAAGAGACACGTTGAATGCATATAAAAGAACATAGAGTAGAAAACTAGCAGATAAGGGGCAAAAGTAAGGGCTTGAGTCCAACATCGTCTTGCAACACCATTGTGGGGTCAGCAAAAATCAAGAAAGGTAAAAAGTTCAAGCCTGAGGAAGACCTCTTACTTCATCCAAAGACCCCCAGAAGACCCCGAAACATCTCCCCAAAAGACGACTCCGCTCAGACTCCACCCCGACTCTGCCTATTATGAATATTATAACTATATGTTGCAATCATATGAATATGTACGTAAAGATGTTGTAACCTCTCCTGAAAATTACATAAATTACCTAGCTTTGTACTAACAACTCAGAATTCTTTGTCCAGCATGAGCTGGGGGTTCCCCAACGTTGCAATAAATACCTTTGCTGTTTAAAGGCTAAAATCTCTGTCTCTAAACAGTTTTATTAGGCCTTTTTGGGCTTCAGATAAGAGTATATAGTGGAAAGATATCACTACCCATGGATCCAGCGATAAGACTCGACTGTGGCAATTTAGATGTTCATTGGTTGCAGTCTTGATCCATCAGGGGTTGGGGAAGTCCACGAAACACGAAGTTCAGTGAGTTAATATATGTTCACTTGGGGTGGGAACGCCCAGGTACCTCATTTGAGGCAGCGAGGCTTACACGTTCTGGTGCAACACTGGGGGTCATGTGCATCCTCTTGGGGAAGGCTCCAGAAATTAGTCTAGGGGTGCGTCAAGGCCTTTGATGGTTTATGGCCCCTTCTAAGACATGACCAGTGTTTCTCACAACATCGTATGTAGCAGAATGCTCAGCCTTGATAAGGCTTATCTGCCTTGGCTTGGGATCTGGGCAGAGAATCCAAACTATCCAAGCTTTTTGTGAGGAGATACTGCTGGCACCATGGTGCTGTTTTTAGTGTTGAATAATGCTAAAACCAGCCTGTTTACCAACTGCAAACACACATACTCCTTTTTAAAGCAAGATTTGACAGATATGTTGCTAGCTGACCTGCAGATATATGACTGGCAGTCAATCACTTTACAGTTATAAAAGCCCAGTCCAACTTTCATATGGCAGATTCTCCTACATACTTTCTTGAAGTGTGTGGAGCTTCTCCAGTCAAGTAGGGATGCCTCTTCATGGTTATTCCCCCAGAGTTATGTGAAAGAGAGGTATCTGTCCACTGTGTGGTGAGTTACATCAGTCTCTACTGAATGATTGCTTCTTTTTGCTAGCTTTGATATAATTGCTTTAATATAATTGCTTTGGTATAGTGCAAGTTGGTATAGTGCAGTTTTATGCTATATTACAGTCTACCAGTAGTTTTTAGCTTCTATACTGTGTAGTAAATAATTCCAATTAAGATCTTTCATGTCCATTTATCATAATAGTTCATTTTATATAAATATATCTGATTTGCCATCATTAAAACCTGTGGGACAAAGTGATTCAATCATGCCTCTATAATTCCTTACATTAAAACCATTGACAGTCTGGGGCTAAGATTGGATCCAGCTGTGCATGAGGTCCCCTCCGAGAAGGGGTTTAGAAAGTAAAGGGGTCCTTTTGCACCTCACAGCTCCACAAGAGGACTTCTCTAATAAACTTTGTCTAAGCCTTCCACTCACTTGCATCCTCTCGGCATCTGGGCTGTTCTTACCAAGATCAGAGGTTTCACCCCCACACACCCAAAAACTCTTCTCCTCCCTTTGGCTGGGGGTGCAAACCTGGCCTCAAGCAAAGCACCTACTGCTTTTGCAAATGACTGATAATGTTTGAGTCATCGTTTAACATTCCAGTCTCTCATATCAAACCTGTAACTTTTCAGGAAGCAAAATGAAACCAACATGGGTCTCACTCCATGTTTCTTGCTGACTTCTACTTTTCAGAACAAAAAAAGCTGAGATATTTGTGGCAAGAGAGAACAAAACCACAAGGCACAGTTCCTGTCCATCTCTCCTGTACTCACACAGGACAGATACACCAACCTTGAGAAACCCAGTGGTAACAGATATTCTCTCAACTAGTTGCTCATCAGACACACAAAAAGCAAAAGCAAAAATATACTTAACCTTTATGAATAAAAACTGTTATTTAGGCATATAAAGATTATATACAGAAATGGGGGAGGGTGTGAAGGAATACTTGTTTCTTAGAGAATAATCTTAATAAGCAGTAGTTTTTACCCTTCACCAGACACCAGAGAGGCGGCTATTCTCAGAATGATACATCTATCCATTTCCTGCTACTCTCCAGAAAAGCAGCTGTGGATGCCATGGCATACATCTCTCTGCTGCCCCCTCACCTAGCATTACAAACACTAAACCAAATCCTGCCACTGTGATGGAAAAGAAGGCAACTCCCGAGAACCCCAAAATACAACTGGATGTGCGTTTGTGTGAGTTCATCCTTACACACCACTGAAGATACTCTGCTCCCTAGGGAAAGAAGACTAGCTCCTGCTAGATCCCCGTGGGCCACTATCTCGGGAGAAAAAGTGATACCTGCAGAGCACAAAAGCATATGTTTCATTACAGAGAAGGAACATAACAAAATATACTATTAATAAACAAGTAATTTAACTAATCTAGACTGCTTCTTGATGTTGCAGCTTTCACCCTTTGGCTTCTTTGCCTTCTGGGACAAGACAATTTCTGCATGTTTAACTCTGCCCAAATATTGGCCTTCTGACAGAAAGAAGCTGGTTCTTTCCAAACTGTACAGATTAATACAAACTGTTAAGTGCAAATGAATCTTTTAAACAGATCTTGTCTAAAAATCCGCTTTTTTTTTTACAATTTGTTTCAGTCGATCCCATGTCAGAGGGGAAGTTATCTGACAATTCTCAGACATGATAGCATAGAAACTCTGTTGGGATGCAAATCTACCATCAAAAGTTTTTCTGATTTACTGTGACATATCCAACCTAGCCACAGCACACACACAGTTAAGATATTCTCATCTAACAGATGCCATCCAGTACCTGTCCATGGCTGACCTACGCAGTACCATTAGGATGATCTATTTTCCTTGTTGTGACATGTCACTGACCACCTTAAAATTATACAAATACTCTAGAAGCAACAATTTTCAGCTTCTTCCAATGACTAGACTGCTCATGCATACACACAACAGGCTTAACAGCAAGGGTGCTCAGACTCTGTGAGACCCATACCCTCAGATGCCTGCAACTATTTTTTGAAAGGAAATGTTTTCACCAGCCATAGCCCAACAAAAATTGAAGAAAAGGATCTGGGAGTTGCTTCACAGCATTGCCAGTTCTTCACTATCTGCATCTGATGCATTTGGATTATAAATCCATTTGTAAGAGCAACATCCTTGTTGGTTACCTCTGTGGAAGAAGACCAGACTGTTCTGAAACACAAACACTGCTGGAACATACCAAAGAAAAAGCAGCTCCAGATGTTGAAAGCCATCATAATCCAAAACAAAGACTCTGCTTACAGCCAACAGCAAAAACAAGGGTTGAAGCTCTCTGACATCAGGAGCAGGAAAGTATGAGATACCACACAGCATTTAGTCAACTCAAATCCATCTGTGTTTCTCTCTTCTGGCTTGCTGTCAGTTTTTCCACAACGAGATTGTACCCTTGGAGGTACAAACCTGGACTCATTGTCTAGAGAGCAGTGTCAGGTACATATGCATGATCAGCTCTTAGCTAAGACTAAACCCAAAACAGTAACTCCCCCCTAAAAATGAATTTAAACAACCCTCAAGGATAGCAGAGTAGCTCTGAAGAAGCCTTAATGTGCCAGGAAGGTTCTGTCCCTTTCCCTTCTACACACACTGAGGTCCCTCTGTTGCCTTTTTTCCCAGACACTTATCTGGAGCAGCAGAGCAGCTGATTCAGGAGAAATGCACATCACGATTGAAGTAAACCTTGTTGTTCCTCTTCTCACTGAAAATTAAGTGTCTTTATCTCCCTAACCTTCAGGTATATTGCTTTCTAGGCTGACACACCAGGAACACAGACATGGCGCTCCCTGGCTGCAGCCAAGAAGCAGGTTCCCTGGAAAGCTCACACTTGCTGCTCACTCCTGACACCATTACAAGAGTAGCAACGGTGATCCCATTACACATGGCAGCTGGAACATTTGCTGTCACCATTTCAATCCAATTCCCACTGCAGGGGTTAAATGCACAGTAGCAGAATCAACAAGCAGCACCTACTTAGGCTACCACATCCCACTCAAATTAATGAAATTATTTGCAGAATCACACCACTCAAATGCTGTCTGCAAACCAACCCACTGTCCTAAATGCCTACCCTAACACTCACTGATTTAAGCTTTCAGCTTTTTTCTCCCATGATGGCAAGCAAAGGCCATCAGAAAGAGAGTGTTACTGAAAAAGTTGTATTTCTTTAGAAAGCAGCCTATGCAGCCATGAGCAAAAATGTTGGTACCTAATCAACAAGAAAGGAGATTTAATCTGTGAAAGAGACAGCAGCTAACAAGAAAGTTCTATGTGATGTCCATGTGTGAGCAAAACAAATTAAAGTATAGGGCTTGACACACTTCAGTGATCTCAGACCTGTGGGAGGAAGCTAACATAGCTTGGGAAGAAAGATGTACCACTGATAATGGCAGGATTTATGGGCAACAAAGACATTTGGCCAGACTCCCATGATAAGGAAGAAATAAAACCAATCCAGTAACTCTGCTGAAATCAGGTCCAAGTGAGTAAAATGTAATTCTGGCAGAGAGATCTGCAAACACCTACCATCAGACCACCAACCCAGGAAACCCATAGACCCAAAATAAGAGAGAAATTGAATATGAGGACTAATTAGCATGAGAAGCGAGAGAATCATTAACCAATAGGAGACAGAATATGAACTAATAAGAGAGCTGCGTAACTTGTAGCCAATGAACACTAATTCCTTTGTTTGCTAATACGTATAAAAGTTTTGATAATTGGTGTACATATTAGGTGAAGAGATCACCATGTACCTCTGATATTGGAGTTTTGAGAAACATAACTAGTAGTACTTGCAATAGAATGCATAGGTAATAGCATAACCATACTTTAAAGAAACCAGCAAAGTAAAGAAACAATAAAGGAACTTGTGGTTACAAAAAACAGCCAAGTAAGCAAAGGAGGTGGGGTTACACAGCAGGGTAGAAGACTGTATACTCTCTAAGGAGTTCATAAAGTGGTCACCTAGAACTTTGGGGGCTCCAGACAAAAACGACCACCAGAGACCCTCCGTGAAGCCCCTCAGAGACCTTTAAAGCATATTTATATATGTATATGCTAATTAGTGTTGGGACATGTTATGAATATGCAACAGGATTCCAGGAAACGAAAATTAGTACACCCAACACAGTAATAAAGAATGCATGCCTGCTAAAACTCACAAACTGAGTCTTGCAGCTTTCTTTAAGACCCAATTTTAGGCAATATTTTTACCTCAGCACATGTTAAAATTGTGGTGGATTCACCTTGGCTGAACGCCAGGTGTCCACCCAGACACCCTAGCCCTCCCTTTCCCAGAGGGAAGGGAAAGGGAAAAAATAAAACAAACTACCACAAACCATGGGTTACTATAAGGCAGTTTATACTTCTGCAGAAAAGGAAAAAAAAAAACAAAATGAAAGCAGTGCACGTATGCACAAAGCAAAAGCCAACAGTCAATCTCTACTTCCCACAAGCAGTGATGGATATCACTCCTCCAAAAAGCACAGCTCCAACACAGCAATGCTGGTCAGGAAAGCATGCATGCCTCCCTCCCCGCTCCTTTTATATCTGGGTTGACGTCATTTGGTATGGAATATCCCCTTGGTCAGTGTGAGTCCGCTGGCCTAACCTGTGTCCCCTCCCAGGATTTCAGCTCCCAACTGAAGAAGGAATGTTACAGCACTGCACCCATTAGTAACCAAAACATGGGCTTGTTATCAACTCTTCTCTAGCTACCAATGCAGAAGCACAGCACTGCAGGGGCTACTATGAGAAAATAAATTGTCTCAGGCAAACTCACTACAACAATCTGCTTAAATGTTGCAGAAAGAACTTTAGATTGGAATATTTCCCTGATGCAAAGAGAAGAAACAAGAAAGGGTTGAAAAAGGCTAAGATTACTTCTAGAAGCACAGAACAGATACCACCACCAAAAACTACCTTTTTGCTGAATTGGTGTGGGGAGATTTTTTTTCTGTCTCTGCTGCTTTTCAACATTATCTCTTTAGCTGCGGGGGTGTGGGTCTCAGCCACTTTAGTTCTCTGGAATGTAGCCAGGATGTGTGGGGTTTGGCCCTCAAAAATATGATAAGGGTAGAAGGATAAGATATAACTCACATATGGTGGGTCTCAGTTCTTTCAAGGCTGTCAGAGTTTCAGTCTCTAGTGGCAGGAAGGCACCAAGTGGTGGTGGAGTAAAGGTGAGAAGGTGAGGGGAGAGGGGGAGAGATTCTCAGCTAGAGTAACTGGTTCTCTCAATTCCTCTTCCCTAATTTTTCAAAATGCCTCTTCAAGTTTTTATAGTATTTAGAGAAGGTTGTACATGGTTTCTTGGCACATAGCCCTATTCAGGTATTTTGAAGAGATAACAATAGCACAATCTTCTGGCAGGAAGACTCCAGCAGGAAGCTCTGGTGAGAACTTCTAGCAGAAAGCTGACAGAGAATTTTTGGTAGGAAGTTTTGACAGGCAGAAACAATGGCAAAACATTATTTATGGCATTACTATATTACCTGTGTGTTACAGCACTGAATAAAATAGTGTTGGTTTTCTAAGCTATCAAACTGGTTAGTTTATTTCCCAGTTTATAGTGATAAGAGCAAGGGCCCCTAACAAACAAAGCTCTAAGGGGAAACACCTTGTGCTCAGCATACCCAACAGCACCAATACAGCACCAAGTCACAAGAAACCAGCAGGACTTTGTGTGGGGCAGAGTAGGATGGTTCATCACAGCTGTGAGATGCTTCCTAACCCAAGGATAATTAATTCCCTTTTTTCTAGGTAATTTTATGATACTCAGCACCGTATGATGACTTTTTAGTCAGTCTAGATGGCAACTATCTCTGCTACTCTTAAGAACCATTACAAGAGTAAAATACAATTCCAGTAACTGTTATTTGAAAAGCACCTCCAATTTCACTCAATCCTAAATTGGCATAATGTTTGCAAGGAGATATTAAAAGCTGATTTTCACTTTTTCTACAGATTCCAATATAGAGTAACAAATAATCAGGAAATTTGAGATAAAATGAAAATGCAGTATCTAACTATACAACTCACAAAGCAACAATAAAAAAGTGAATGTATTACTCAGTCTGGAGTAGTAAAGAAGCCATTAACATAAAACTCAATTTCTGAATTAAAGCCAGACACTCCTCTCATGGAAGAATTCATCTAGTTTTTAAGTATGCAGTGTCTTACTGCAGCACCTAGACATTCATAAATTACACTGAAATCATGTAAATAAAATGAAATATTAATCACAGCAGTTCTGACCATCTGATAATTTCTGTCTTTACCAGTGTAATTATATTTACTTAGTCAACATGATGACCATGTTCAATAACAATTACTTTAGTTCTGTGTGTCCATCAACACTTACACATAATATTTGAGAAATGAATTAGTCTAAACTCTATTAGTATTTATTTAATTATAATGGCATTGGTACTGACACATTTTTCAGAGTGAGAAATTATTGTCCTTACTAGTCTTACTAGTGAGAGCTGGTCTTTTGGATTTCTATGTCATACTGCAATGTTCACAGTAAACAAATGGCTCAGATTGGCTTAAGGGCAAACAAACCTTAATTCTTCTGGGGCTCTCACAAAGAGCAACTACCCAACTCTAAGCACTCATTTGAATTTCAACACCTTGAAAAAAAATCATTTTTTCAGTATACAGCTAGTATGGAAGCACATACCTTTGCACAGTAGCTTCATGCTGCTGCCCACCACCACACACATCAGGGCACTGAATACCAATTACCTCAGTAGTAATCAATCCCCTCCATTTGGTCACTTCATTCCCTCTGTAGCTCTCCCTTTTTCCTATTATTGCATTTAACCAAATGAACCAGAACACAGATTTCCATGGGATCAATTATGTGTTCTTCCTTGAATGAAAGCTTTTATGTCAATTCTATTACAAGTCTCTCTCCACCCAGAATCTGGGACAAGAGTTTGTCATTAACTTTTTCTCAGAAAATTACAACTTCGCAATCTTTCCAGAGGAACACAAGTTTCAACCAAACTTCTATAAAAAGGTTCTCATGCCCTGATGGATAAGACAAAAGGCTGCCAGTAGTGATACCTCAGCTGTCCCCAAGGCTCCCATATACTGGGCTGCATAGGGGGCAAATTTTTAATGCCATCTAATTTACCTAATAGAATTACAAGTCTTTTTTTTTAGTTTGTTACTGTTTTTCATTTTTTTAATGCTTTATTGGGTTTTTCCACTTTAAATGCAGAGTTAAAGTTAGACAAGCAGAAACAAATATTAGATGTATTTTAAAAAATAGTCTAAAAGTTGCTCCTTATTGTGAGATACTGACCCAAAGATTTGTACACACTGACAACAACTAAACTACATGATTAGCTCATAGGGGGCAGCTGCACTCATGAAATAGTCACCATGTGGATGTTCCTCTCCAGCAACTCACACACCAAACCTCTGGTAAAAGAAGTCTGCAAACAGAACTGGCAACATAACAGGTGATACCCAAAACATTGTGATGATTAAAAACACTGTTTGACATCCAGAGAGGCTGGTAAGGCTACACATCCAGACAGGTGTACAAGCTTTCTCAAACAGCAGGCTGACCAGCTTCTGCAGCAATTCTTTGTTACCAGCAAGAGTTGTTCTGTGCCGGTGGCCAGGCTGCTTCACACAGGGCCAGTAAGACAATTAAAGAGGTGTGTAATAGGTATGTATATGATTCATGCCAGTAGAGAAACAGACAGTTAATTGCACCCACATAAAGAAATAAAACAAAAGGATTGCTAGCCCAAATACAGCCCTATAAAGAAACAGACGGGTGTCCTAAGGTCACCAGCTTCCCTGGATCCTTATCAAGGGATACATGAATTACGGTAGGGGTGCTGTCAAGTCATTAAATTCTGTTTCCTCCTAAAATTCCTGTGCCATCTTTTATCAAGGAATACATGAACTGTAGTGTGGTAATTATGTGTTGTAAAAATAACTAACACAATTACTTAGCTGTAGCCATATAAGGAAAAGTATGTGAAATGTTATGTATGATGTAATGAATATGTATGAAGTGGCTGGATAAAAGCCAGGCACACGCTGTGCCTGGCACACGAGTCGGTGGGGCGAAGACTCCCCCTCGTGTCTGGGCCCGAAATTGCTTTTACTATCTAAATAAACCTTTATTATAAAAATTTATTTGAGCTGAGACTCTGTTTCTCACAGGTGGAATGCCTCTCCTACAAGGAATTGCTGAGATAATTGGGATTATTCAGCCCGGGAAAGAGAAGGCTCCGAGGTGATCTAAGTGCAGCCTTCCAGTACCTGAAGGGAACCTACAAGAAAGCACACGGAGTCCCATTGCAAGGGGGAAGGGCTTCACACTGGCACAGAGAAGAAATTCTCACTCGCGAGGGTGGGCAGGCTGTTGAGGAATGGTTACAAGATCAGGGACATGGGTCTCTGGAGAATTTACTGCAAAGTAGCAAAGTTTAAACATTAATGCAAAGTTTAAACATTAATATAACAAGAGTGAAATGTTCTTTTGAAATGTCCTTTGGACAGAACGCTATGCAAGAACGATCACAGGATGTATCCAAGACATGTAATACAAAGTAGTAAAAAATTAGCAAAGCTGAGCTCTGAATTTGTAGAAGTGCCAAACTGCAGAAATATTGCTTAAGGCGGACCAATAAGATTGCGACAAGTATTGTAAGTAACATATAAAAGCCTGCTGTTAGCTCAGTAAAGGGGAGACTTGCTGATCGATCACACTGACTGTGTGTCTTGTCTCCCTCTCCGCATCAGCAGACCCTGGCACAGGTTGCCCAGCAAAGCTGTGGCTGCCCCATCCCTGGAAGTGTCCAAGGCCAGGATGGACCGGCTTGGAGCAACCTGGGCTAAGGGAAGGTGTCTCTGCCCATGGCAAGAAGCTGGAACTGGACGGTCTTCACGGTTCTTTTCAAGCCAAACCATTCGGTGGTTCCACGATGTCGGCCCAGTGGCTCGGCAGCCCGAGCGACAGCGCCTGGCCCAGGCCCGGGCCCGCTCCCGCCGCCATCGCCGCCGCCCGCCCCGCCCCTTCCCGTGCGCGCCCAATCGCCGCCGCCACGCGCGGGTCCCTGGCTTGCGCGCGCCGCCCCGGCAGCCAATGGGATGCGGCGGCGGCGGGGCCGAGGGGGCGCCCCCCCCCCCGTGCAGAGCGCGGCGCGAGCAGCGGCCCCGCGGCCG
>JAWWEW010000048.1:8491392-8523747 GCA_035583185.1 Anabacerthia variegaticeps | reverse complement strand
CACTCACCCGCCACGGGCGCGGGCAGCCCGGTCCCGCTGGTTGGAGACGCCGCAGGCTGCGGGGAAGGCCGGGGCGGCGGCGGCGGCTTCTCCCCGGGCTCTCGGTTGCTGTCGGGGCGGCGGGCGCGGCACGGCCCCGCTTCTCCCGTGGTGTCGGGCCCAGCCCAGCGCCGCTCCGGGCGGGGGAGGGTTTGTTCGCGCAGCCGCGGCGGCGCAGGTGCTCGCGGGGGCCGCCGGGAGCCGCAGTCCCTGCGCCGGAGCTTCCGCCGGGCCACGGCCGGTCCTGCCCCGGGGGGCTCTACCCACAGCACCCTGCCTGTGGCCCGGCCGGGGAGCGAACAGGGCCCCTGTGCACACGGATCGGCTGCGCTGGGATGGCAGAGAAAGGCACAGAGGGAGTTAATGATGGCTTGGCTGGTGGGGCACCTGGCCCTACTGAGCCAGGAGAAGGTATTGACTAATGTTTGTTCTGCCTATTTCGCTAGAAGAACCTTGTAGATATACTTTGTAATGTCTTGTTCTGTCCTGCTTACTCGACCAAAGTCTCATTATAGAAAGAGTGCTAAGGAGTATTATGTAAATAGACCACCAGGTAATAAATCAGGTAAACTAGGTATTTAAAGTAGATATAGGAGGCCCAGAGCCAGGATTTGCAAGCTTGAAGAATCTGGGTCACCTAAGAGAAAGTCGAAAAGTTCAGCTAATGAAGAGTCTTATAAATGACCACCAGGAGGCTGAAGCATGAGGAGAAGAGTACCTAAAATTTGAGGCAAAAGATTATCAAAAGGTCCGGCTAGGCTCCGTCTGGACTCTGCCTAGTTAGTAATATTCATGTTAGAATGTGTAACTCCGTATCTAAACGCATAACATGACTTGTTTTGCCTTTTTGGTTTGAGCGAGTTTGTGCAGTGTGAACTGCCTAGGTCCCATTGTTGCAATAAAACAAATACCTTGCTCCTTAAAGATGCAAAGTCTCTGAGCATTTCTTTTTTCCATTTCTTTTTTCAGCATCAGCTGTACACCCAGGACTGTTCCAAGCTCTCCAGAACCAACATAGGCAGCAACAGTCTCCACCCTTAGAAAGCCTAATTTGGGATTAAGCAGGAACTTCATAGCAAAGCAGCTTTTTATATCAGTTGCAATAGCATTAAGGGTAATGGATCCCATCTACGAGATCCTTTTTCCTGGCTAGAAACAGGCAAATATTTTGTCTGACGTGACTATTCCTTTCCTTTGAATTTAGGTTTAATGTGGTAAATGTGGTTGGAAAGTTTTGCCTTTGGAGGAAAATGCTGCATTTAAAAATTTGATCCCAATCAAAAGAACTGATGTTAAAAACAATTATTTTTTTAATCAAAATATCATTTTCACAAACAACATTTTGTTTATAGTGTGTATAGGACTTCTAAACTGTTTATAAAACTGCTAACGGTATTTTCAAACTGTTCACAGTATGTTTAGAGTTGGTCAAGAGTAACCACTAAACACTACAAGTATATCTCATTTGTGAAGGCAGTGAAAGTGTGCTCAGTTGAAAGCATTCAGACTCCTAGTTGTAGTAAGTAGCAGTAAGTCCATCTGGGGAATAAAACTCAGAAGTCAGAAAGGACCCTGCAGGAGATGCTTTGGCATCACTGACAAGGCTGTGGACTTTGTGCAAAACAAATGCCCAGCTGCAAACACTAACCAGAGTTCCCCAAGCCAAAGATGCAAGTGATTCAAGATGTGGCTCTTGTGGTTGCTTGCCAGTGTTCAGTCGGACATCACTGTTCTCATAACTTACATTGTGGGAGACAGAAGCATTCTGCAGTGGCCTATAAAAACCAACACCTCCCAGAAAAACCCTAAACACCAATCACCAAAACACTCCAAAAGTCCCAAAACATTAAAAAAAGCCATCCCCTACTCATTGCCACCTTAACCTAAACGAGATTTTGCCTGCAGCAGGTGATTCCTTTTTGCAGACTCTCTGCCAGGAAAGTTATAAACACCAGTGAAGGACTTCAGCACAAGGGCACCGAATCTATCTAAGCAGCCACAACCATTTTCTAAATCAATTTATCAGTTTCCTTTGCTGTTTGGATGGCATTTTCAATGGAAGGCATCCATAACTTCATGCTCCACCATAACTTCATGCTGCCATCTTCCAGCTGCACCTTACTGCACACACAGCCAATATTGGCCATTGCATATAGATTTAGATATCTTAAGTACACTCTGCCCAAAAGTTACTCAAGCAAATCCTTCTGGAATACAGGAGTTTATCTACCTAAGAAATAGAAGCTCACTGCCAGGATATTGCTGGGGGGCTGTGTTCAGACTTTGTCCTGTGGGCATGGATCATTCTGGGGACAGAGAAGATACTGTTTTGGTTCCATGGCCTCACATCATGATATATTTTTAGAGTCATATATGGCAGCTGCTACCACATGATGTGAGAGACTGCGATGTTATAGTTAATGTCTTAAACATTGTTAAAATCAATGAAGGATTTTTGTCCACTGTAGCAAACTGTGCAAAGAGGAAACTGCTCATCTGCTACCACTTAAATCCACTCCCCTGCATAAGCCTCCTAATGGGAACTGGACTATGAATTAAGCCACGTGATGGGAATTTGAGATAAGGTAAACGTGGTACTATTGTCTCAATATCTCAGGTCTAAGCAGAAGTAAACAAGCCTGAGGGGAGAAGAATGTGTCCGCAAAGAAAGCCATTCTCAGCAGCTGTGTTGGCTGGGTTGAGCAGGGAAGGCTATAACTCACAAACTCATTTGCTGAGGCCAGGTTTGTACCCCGAGGGGGAGGCTCAAACCCTGCAAGTCAGAATAGTGCTCTTTCTAACAGTAATTGTCCTCTGCTCAGTTATAACACTTCCTCTCTCGGCCCACCCCCCCCCGCCCTCCCCCCAACACTCACCCCCCACCCTGGGGAAGGTCTTATGGGGCATTATGAGAGGCAGCTGTCATGTTTTAGAAAATGTCATAAACCATCAAGGCCCCCAGAGGCCTTCCATCAAATCCAAAATTGTTGAAGCAGATCCAGACTGTTGCAAGAGACAGTGTAAAAGTTCACCCCCCCCACACCGGGGAGGTACCACAGTGCTCCCACCTAGCCCGAGTATATTTTAACCCATCGGACTTTGTGTTCCATTGGCTTCTCCAATCTCCCAATGGATTTAGGCTGCAACCATCACTTTGACCATTGGACACTGAAAATGCAACAATCAAGTCTCATCACAGGTTCCAAGCATGGTGAATATACACCTTTCTACTCTTATCCTTTCTTTCTTCGTTATACACTTTCCTAAGTAATGTTTTTATGTTGAGGATATGCTCTCAGGTACAGGGCAAGAGATGCTAATACAGGCCTGTCTGCACAATCCAGCCTACATGCTGGGAAACAAGGACAGTGACTTAGCCTACGTGCTGGGAAGCAGAAGTGATGCATCCACAAGCAATGGATATGTGGAAGATGGTAACAAGTGAAATAAGAAGACGGATGAGAAACCAAGAGAGCGTATGGGAAAGGCAGTAGAATTGCTTATTGCAAGGTTAGCTGAAAGATAGACAGTAGATACATTAAGCGGACAGGTTTTAGCCAATAAGCTATAGAAATGTAATAGGCGAGTAACTTTTAGCCAGTAAGTGGTAGAGAATTGTTATACGTAAACTCTGTAAACCCTATAAAAACCTGTGTAATTAGTAAATAATAAGGAGCATTGACCTTACTTCTGTGAAGACTGTGTCTTTGACTCTGGGAGCAGTTCCCTGCGTTCTTTTTATGCTTTCATATTGTTTTATTTCTAAAGATAATAATAACAACCAAAATGGCTACATAGCTGCTTTCCGTGGCAACCAAATTGTTCTTAAATAAACCCTACATATATATATATTTACAAACACTGATCATTCAGGGTCATCTTACTCTAATCTTCCCCTGGAGATCTGTTAGTAAGGTACTGGATTACCCTTGCTGTGTGAGGTGGGTTGTAACACGTGACTCCTTAGCAGAGTGGAAATATGGTATTTCTCTGGGTCAGGATTCTTCCCATTCTTCTGTATCCCTATCCCCTCCTCCAGCCAAATAAGCTATGAAGGTGCATAAGTTTTGCAGATGATACAAAATTGAAAGGAGCTGTTGACTCCCTCAAAGGCAAGGGAGGCCCCTCAGAGAGACCTCGACAGGTCAGGGGGGTGGGAATCACTAACCATGGGAAGATCAATGAGGGAAAGTGACAGATTTTGCACCTGGAATGGGGCAACCTGGATGGACAGATAGACGGGGGAACGAAAGCAGTACCAGGCAAGGGACTATGAGAAATAAAAAAACCCATGGTTTTATTACAAGCAAATGGTTCATTAACTTAGGAATTATATTTTTAGGCATACCACGAAAGCTGTAAGTACCTGGTCCTCTCTGAAGCTAGTGCTAGGGAAAATTTGCATTTGGGAATAGGGAATTACGAAAGTATATAAAGATATGGCTGAAACAAGACCATGCCACTGTGGGAGCAGATAATTACCATGAATGGAAAAAGAAGAGGATTCAAGATTGTTGTGATCCTGAGGCTGGAGAAGGATTGGAATTAGTAAAGTATCCGCTCTGGAAGAAGAACCAATCCCCCAGCAAGAAATGAAAGAAGATCCCGTTTCTTCATGTTTTATAGCTTATTAGAATAAGTTAAAATATTAATTATTACAGTTCAGTAGTTCCTTTTATGTACCCTTGTTCTCGGTTGGTCCAATGTAACCCTGTAGTTGATTGGTTTATATTTGGTGGGTTGCGATGCAGCCATATAAGGTTATCTCCTCTCCTGGTTTTCCCTATTTGGTGGTGTTCCTTCCCTCCATTTCCACATATGGCTAGTCTCCACCCAAGTTCCACCTCCCTTCTAGAAACTTCCCTCAGATCCCTATATAAGTCTGATGCACCCCTAACGAACTGCCATTCCTGCCTTACCCTATCCAGAGAGTGCCATCCTTCTCCCCTGAGGATCACGACACGCCACATTGCAGGCCTTTGTGTGCAGATGAAAGTGTCCATCCTGACCAGGAGACCCCATCTCCCTGCACATGGGGGCATACCAAACCGAATCAGAAGAAGAGGCCCACTCCTCTCATTATGCTAACAAGGCAGGACCCTTGCGATTTATAAAAAGCATGATTTTTGAGTTGGGGGTATGCTTTTTGGACCTTTGTGGCCTGAGCACCCAGCCCATGCTGAAATAAAAACTTTCCTTTTCTGTTAAACTTCTTTGTTTCACAAATATTTGCATCTTCTCAAAATTTAATAAAATATTTTTCTCACAGGACCTTGTTGACAGAAAGTTGAATATGAGTCAGCAGTGCCCTGGCAGCCAGGAGGGCCAACCATGTCCTGGAGGGCATCAGGCTGGGCAAGGGAGGGAATTGTCTCGCTCTGCTTTGCACTGTGGTGGCCTCACCTGCAATATTGGGGCAGTTTGATCACTGCAATATAAGAAAAATATTGAGCCATTCAAGAGTGTCCAAAGGAGGGCAATGAAGATGGGGAAGGACCCTGAGGGGAAGTGTGTGAGGACACTGAGGGCACTTGTGGGAAACTGCATCAGGCCTGTGGATTTCTTGACAGAGCAAGAAGAATTTGACCTTGGCCAGACTGCTGTGTAGCTGTGAACATAAACAACTTGCAGAGGCTGAGAGAACTCAGGAGAAGCAGGAGATAAGAAACCTGGATGCGTTTGTACAGAGACAGAGACAGCAGTTTGTAACTGTGGCCAATAGATGATTGTTTGTATGTAATGAGCACCAATAATGTTAGTGCACATAGACTTAGGAAATATAGAAAAGTAGCTGTGTGAAAAAATAAAGTAGGAGAAGAAGTTTCACTTTGGTCTATTCGGGATCTTCGCCTGCTTTTTATTGTCCGTCCCAACAACAACAACGACAGGCACTTGTGTTCAGCTGGAGAAGAGGAGACTGAGGGGACACATCAATGCAGGGACAACTTCCTGGGGAGGGGCAGGCACTGATCTCTGCTCTGGGGGGACCAGGGAGAGCACCCAGGGAATGGCTGGAGTTGGGTCAGGGCAGGCTGAGGTTGGATCTCAGCAAAAGGTTCTTCCCCCAGAGGGTGGTGGGCACTGACCAGGCTGCCCAGGGCAGTGGGCACAGCCCCAAGGCTGCCAGAGCTCCAGGAGGGTTTGGATGATGCTCTGGGGCACAGGGGGTGACTCTTGGGGATGGTCCTGTGCAGGGCTGAGGGTAGAATCCTTGTGGGTCCCTTCCAACTCAGCATATTCTGTGATTCTCTGAAACTTAACTGAAGTCAGAGAGTTAAGTCACACTTTATATGGAATAATGTTTACCTGGTGTGGTTGCAAGATTACTAACTGAAAAATTAGTTCCTTAAGGCTTCTAAATCCATCAGAGACATTTGCCGAATGCTGTAAATCAATGTTCAGAATAGAAATAACTTCTATGTTTTAGCAGCTGGAGTAATTAACAACTGTAAGACATTACCATGGACCACAACCATTGCTCCATCAGTTCAGAGCCTAGAAAAGACATTCAGTGTAACTGTCCTAGTTACAGGGACCGGGACTAGTTTATCACTATATGGATATAATCAAAACTGTGTAATCTACAACCTCTGTGTCATTTCTGATGGACTTTTAGTAATGGATCATTTGCAGCAGCTGCCCACAGTACACCTGACACTTCAGGTGCCGTTAGGGACTGGCACAAAAGGCAGCTGAAATGACCTAGACCATCTAAGATTCCAAAATATCCTGTGACTCACACAGTTACATCACCCATTGTGAAACTTCCTGCCTTGGGGGAGGTACTGGGCATTCCCACCTGAATTTGAGCATATGTAATTGTATTTGGGAGTGATGAGATGCTATTATTTTGGTCCATGCCTGGCCTTGGTGCCTGCAAGAGTTAGTTCTTTTCTTGCCAAGTTATGGAAAACAATCGCACATTACACAACAACCGGTGAAAAATTAATTGGATCTAGCCCCTACTATGGAAGAGACTCTTAAGGCCATGCAGCAGGTAAGAACTGGCAAGGTAGCTGGGGTTGATGGAATCCCACCCGAAGTTTGGAAGCATGGAGGCCAAGCACTACCATGCTAAATTTCATGAGGTCATTGTGCATTGCTGGGAACAAGGTGAACTCCCATCAGATTTCCGTGATGCAGTCATCATCATCCTGTACAAGAAGAAAGGAGAAAAATCATCCTGCTGAAATTACCGAGGTATCACTTTGCTCTCCATTGCTGGTTAAATCCTTGCAAGACTACTTTTGAACAGATTAGTACCCGCTATTGCAGAAGAACTTCTACTTGAAAGCCAATGTGGTTTCAGAGCCAACAGGAGTACCGCAGACATGGTATTTGTTCTCAGACAACTGCAAGAGAAGTGTAGGGAACAGAACAAAGGACTCTATGTAACTTTCATTGACCTCCACAAAGCTTTTGACACTGTGAGCAGAAAAGGCCTGTGGCAGATCTTGGAACGATTGAGATGTTCCCCCAAGTTCCTCAAAATGGTCACCCTGCTACACGAGGATCAGCGTGGCCAAGTCAGATATGGCAATGCTCTCTTTGAGCCCAGTCTTCTGGCAGAAAATATTTTGATCTAAGTTGCTTGGTTTAAAATATTTAGTATTGGTTTGCTTTTTTACTTCTACTAGTTAACCAACTGGGCTTCAACTACAGATTGAATGAGGTTTTCACGTAACTACAAGGCAAGCAAAATTTTTCTTTTAAACAACGGAGCCTGACTGTAAAAAAATCTTGAAAGAGAGGAGTTGAATTCAGTTATTTTTGTCATCATTAAATAAAAGAGAAGTTCCATTTCAAGGTCAAAGTCTTCTTGTGAAAAGTAATTGAGATCAATACATAACTTTTTTTTTTTTCCTACTTACTCATTAGTTTGGGGAATTATTGTTTCACTTCCAGAAAAAATGCATTATTCTCTTTATCACTCATGAGACCCAGACTGTCTTTATCAGAAGGCTCTGCTTTACTATATGGAAGAAGTTCCAAAATTAACCTCCACCTAAAAGTAGCATAGAGGATTTCAGTCAATTTGCCCTTGAAGTTTCTGTGGGTAAATATAAGTATCTTTGACAATCTCCATGTAATATCTGAGAGTCACAAAAACTTAGAGTATGCCTGTTGAAACTATTGGAGTCCTGAAAAATTTGTGAAGGGATGAGGGAGAGTAGAAACCAACCTGTCTTACACTGATCATCATCGCCTTGCATTTCTAGGCAGGAAAAATGTCAGTACCCCTGCAAAACCTTCCCCTGGTGGATTCCAATCCAGTCCCAGTTCTTCTGCCCTGGTACTGCCTTTTTCTTGTTCGGTATAAGGACACATTCCTTGGTTCGTCAGCCTTAATTTGGTGTTTTGACATTTCTTTGTCTAAGTGGTTGAGTTCTAGGATTCACACATATAACCTGTGAAGAGAGGGGAAGTACAGAGGGAGAGGAGGAAGGAAGCCCCAGCCTTTCAAGTAAATAATAATACAGAATTATATTGTCTCTTATATTTTGTGCAGCAGTTGGACTGCAGAGTCTGCAAGCTATTAGCATATCTCTCTGATCCTCAGAGCACAGGGTTCATAGTTCCCTGCTGTGCACTGTTGCTTTTATATGTAGGTATAATCTCCTTCCTTCTTCCAAATTAATTTTTTTAATAACAACTCCCAAACCAGTGTAGCTCCAATTAAGCCCAGAACACTAATGTGCTCTATGTGTCAGAGCACAGCAGTGATGACAGACAGGAACAAGACTAGTGATCCAGATTTTTCCAGCACACAGATCTATATAAGCTTATTTTATGCTCTTTTACCCATTTTTCTTTGCTCCAGATGTCTAGATTTCTCTGCAGTTTTCTTTTACTTTGTTAAATAGGAAATAAAGGCATCCTGTATTTTTGCTTTGAACATGGTGCATGTGATAAGGCTGATGAACACATGAGCAGTGCAAATATTTGGCTATTAAAAGCACAGGAACTGTTTTCTGCTCTCATTTATTGCTCTGTCCTCAGTTAAGTATGTCCTGGGGAGTTTAGCAAGGAATGTTTCCTAGACTGTCTTGGTTCCATGTCCTCTCACACTGATGATCTTAGATCAAGTGATCAAGAACCTTCTAGTAACATAATTTTTAATGACAATATAAAGTCTATAGAGCAGGCAAGAATTCTACACTGGCTTGTGCACTTTAGCCCTTCTAAAAGAAGCATTTAAAAATAATTCACCTTTTGTGACAAGAGAGTTACAGTGACAGTAAATATGCATTTTTCTAAAGATCAGGAATAAACCTCCCCAACTTAACATGCTATCCAAAATTGCAGGTGCTAGCAGTAGGTCATGGGGACCCCTAAATGCATTTTCTTCCAGCACAAAAGAAGTTTGAAAATACAGCAATCTGTATGGTGAGGTGCTTCAATGAGCACAGTGGTTAACATTGACATTAAAAGCATCTGCAGCTGCTAAGTATTCCTGTCTCTGAACAGTTGCTGCCCTTGCAGGCTCATACAGACACTGATGCAGTAGCTTGTGTCTCCCAAACTTTCCTCCCAGCCACAACAGCCAGGGACCAAGTTTCTCTAAAATGAAAGCCGAGAGGGTTGTACACAAGATGGCACAGTGGGAGAGGTGTCAGCATCCCACCAGGTACCCTGGGCTTGCTCCAGCCCAGCACCAGGCTTACATGACACTGTGGAGAGTCTTGGGCAGCACACAAGACAACATGAGCAGAAGAGAAATGTGATAGCTCAAGTCCAGAGCTGACACACTGTGAATTCATTCAATGATACAGAAGCCAACAGTGCTTGTGCCTCATATGTTCAGCCAGTCCCTTAAATAAACTTATATTGTTTTTTGCTCTGAGGAGGAAATTAGATCAGGAGTTTGCCAGCAATGCATTATCATCCAAGAGAAGGTTTTGGGGTGTCGTGTGTTTGGTTCTGGTCTTTTTTTTCCCCTTCATGCTCCACCCTAAGAAATTTTTGCCAGTGTGATTATGGAGCCTAGATCAAGCTGCTGACAAACAGACCAGCAATTTGTGCACAAAAGTAATTGAGAGAAATACCCACAAAGCGTGAAAAGGGATTCTTGTACTTGTTTGCAATAAAAACCCCCAGACATTTCTACTCAACCTCTGTTTCTGAAAGAAAGGAGTTTTGGAGCATTTTTGCTTTACATTTCAGAACAAGTTTCTTTGATGGCTAAACTATAAAAAATACAAATGTAAAAAAAAATCAACAAAACCAATAAACATTTTATGGAATTGCCTGTGTTCAGGTTATAGTTCCAATGTGATCTTCCTAGGCACTGTCCTTCTCTTCACCTTAGGTACTCCTGCATGCAGGTGGTGCAGGGGTGGCTGGGGACTGGGAACAAGAAGTGGGAGCAGGCTGGTCGTGATGGGATCATTTTCTAGGGTTAGGAGCTACTCAGCAGGGTTGACTGTCACCTCATCATCTACTGATCTCCCCAAGGCATGACTTCTCCTAAAGGGCCAAGAGTGGTAGTGGTGAAGGATTTGCAAATTGCACAGCAACAAGCAGCCAGTGGTCCTCACCAGTTGCCCAGGACATGCAAGGGAGCTCTCTGCCCTGAACATCTTGGTGGTGAGAAGTCCAAACCAGAATCAGCTTTCCTCAGCTGCAGAGCAGGGTATTTTTTGTGCAAACTAACCATTCAGGACTCCTCACTGAGGGAGAACATGTATGTCTGCATCCATCACTATCTTTCCTGGAGAGGTGATGTGCCTGGGGAGGTCCCCTGGCAGCAGCAGCATGAGCAGCATGTCAGCACTCTGCGCAGGAGCTTTCTTGCACATCAGTGCAAGGGACTTTCTGAGGCAAAAACCAGGCCATCCTAGTTATTTTTGGCTGAACAAAGTCAGCTGTCACTGTCACTTATATACCTGCAGATGTATTAGAACTTCTAAATGTCACCAGCCTATTACAATGTTACATTCAATTATTTTGCAGTGTTACAATGCTATATTCAATTATTTTGCAGTCAGATCTATTGACATTTGGCCATGAAAAAGAAGAATTTTTTTGTGCTGGTTGCACCGGAAGGCAGATTTACTGATGCAGACATCAGCAACGTAACCAACAGCTTAAAATGAGCCATTAAAGTTAGCAGAGCAACTGAGAGGAAGCTCACTCCCCACAGACAAGTTGGATGCACCTCTTTCCAGAGGATTTTATAATCCTTTATAAGACCTGGAGCCTACAGTCAGCTCTCCATAGGCTGGCACCAGTACTGCCAGGGTCTATCCTAATGCTGGAGGTTTCCAAGCTGGCAAGCCAATGTTGTATCATTAGAACGGAGGAGACATCCTGTGCCACCACAGAGCAGAGCAGCGATGGTGCTACACACAGAGGTTATTTTCTTAGTTCACTTCATCTGCTTGGAAACAAGTTGTGTTGATTTAGTCAGAGAAATGGGGAAAGTGTTTTGGAGAAAGCTTTGCAGTAGTACAGGAAGAGAGACTGTGACCTGCAGTCACTTCTAGGGGCTTTCCCAGGATGGGCCATGCCCTGAGTGCAGCAGCCCCCTCACTGGTGGGTGATGCTGGATTGCACCCAGGCACACCCCTGCACAGGTGCCAGAAGCAATTCCCTTGTGGTCACACAATATAAGACCCAAAAGAACAAATCCAATGGGTCCAAACCAGCTCAGGCATCTTGGCTTGGGTTCAACAGAACCAATGCCAAACCAGAGCTGAGAGGCATAGCCAAAGGAGTCTTCATTACTTTCCCCAGCACACATCATTTGTGATCCTCCCAAGCTCTTCCAAACCCCAGGAATAGAAGATCTGCACACACCTTTAGAGCTGTGTGTGTGTGTCCAAAGAACCAAGAAGAGCAGGAAGTATCAGGACTGAAACATGACTCCTTACCCAGAGTGAGTCCTGGCTTACACAGGCATGGCAACGCTTGCTCAGCCTATGAGGCTGAGTCACAGTTCAGACACTACTGGGGTTGTGCACAGGTGGCCTGAGAGAGGAAGAGGACAAGCACAGGCAATGCCCTTCCCAAGTTCTCACCCAGACCCTAGCTATTTTGAGGAGGTTCCCAAACTTGGTGGGCTTTGCCAGCTCGGTAGCTCTCCACAGATCTTAATTCCAAGTTACTTCTCCAGCCTCCCCTGAAGCGCACACAAACTTTCCATAGGATCCTTTTAAACGGAGTTGCACAAGTGCCTCCCTGACCCTTGATGAACCATTCCCAGCACCCTTCCTCTCTTCGTTTTTGTTTTAAAAACCTCCTGCCCAGGCCCTTCTCACAGTGGTATTAGTGTGCAGATTAATAAGGAGCCTCGTTACCCTCCTGTGACCATTCAGCAGCTACCAGGGCAGGTATCCATCCATCTTCTTTGCCACCATTTGCCATTAGCAGGACAGAGCCAAGCAGCAAGGCTTCCTCCTCCCCAAGCTGCTGATTGCAGTAAATATTCTGCAGCCCTGTGTCTCCAAATCCTGCTGGCAGCAATGAGATCCCAGCCTCTACCACAAGGACTATGAAACCATTTTAGTAAGAAAAATGGTCCTGCTGGGGATGGCCTATCCCTTCTAGGAGTGCTCATTTCATAATCTTATTGGGGAAAACGCTAATAAGTAACTTTCATGATGCCCCATGGAAATTCATTCCACTTAAACATTACCCCTCAAAAGATCCCACTCATGAAAAGACATTAATCTTTGCATGAGAATGTTCCAGTTCAGTCCAGCTACATCAACCTGCCTTTATACCCCACAGACCTGTAAATCTGAGTGTGACAAAGCTATGCAATACATTCATTCTACAAAAGACTTAGATACTCCACTGGCAACTTTTCCATGAATTACAGCACTGCAGCTCCATCCCTCTATTGATGCCTGTGCCTTCATTGTCACTGCTACCCACCAGCTCTCCCTTTCCGGAAGCACAGGCACGCCAGTGGAGTTCCTTTCTCTGGATTATGTAATCCTAATCAACGGTTTAAACTGAGTGGTGTTTGAGCCATTAACAGGAGAAAATAATTCAAGAAATGGCAAAACACAAGTTGTATGTTATATAGAAGTTATATGGGAGATATATATATACCCAAGTTTTGCAAATGTGCATATATATATATACACACACAGAAGTTATGTGGGGGAAGCAAAGCCATTGTCTGGAGGTCACACAACCTGCAGACACATGAAATAAATGAAAGTCACTGCACTGTCAAGCAGCTGCCACTCCTTGGAAAGGCTTTCGTATGCACTGTGCTGGCGAAAGACCCTGCTCAGAAACCAGTGCTTCTCACTCGGACCACAGAAAATGTTGGTATGGAAAAACAAGCATCAGGCTCTCCTCCCCCTTGCACTCTCACACACTGGCATACAATAGACTTTAAATCCTGCCATGGCCAGGCAGGCAGGTGGGGGCTGATCTGGTGGGCAGCACTGAGCCACAGCTGGAGCTGCCCAGGAGCTCCCGGGACAGTCAAGCTGTGGCATCACTGGGATGGAGCCTCCCACAACAGCTGAGCCTCTATTCCATTAGCTTTAGCCTTGAATAAGCAACTTGCTCTAAGCTGTGTGGGCTACAAAGGACTACAGGTAATGACTATGCAGCCATGCTGCTTTGTGAGAGGCTGGAAGGGGCTGGATACTGCAGGGAAAAGTGGATTGTATTGACTACTGGAAAAATGTCCAAAATTTGGTTGTTGCTCAGACCAAGTCTTACTTTTGCAACAGCCGAACTCTTCAAAAATATAAATTAAAGATCCCAATCCAACACAAACCAAAAAAAAAAAACAAACAAAAACCAAAACCAAAACACAATAAGAAGGAAGTAAGACCTCACGCTTGACTGTGTTATGAATTTCCCAGCCTTGCTTTAGTGTCAGGGGGAGAAGGTTTCTGAAGGCACCCACCAGCTATGCTGCCTGCTGAGCTGCATCCCACAACCCGGGATTGCTCCAGAAGGATTCACAAAGGGATTCCTCACAAATGCTGTAAAGCTTCTGAATAAAAGCACAGATGCTGTTTATGCTGTTCTCTAGCATCTTGGTGCACTATATTTTTAAAAAATGATTTGAATCAAAGCTCTCATTCTTTAATTAAACTTCATTTAGCTGCCATCTGCCTTGGATCAAAATGGCTTCATGTTTTGCAACTCGTAATGAGAATTGTTATTGGATTTGTAAACACATGAGCAACAAAAATCCCCCCAAAAACACCAAAGGCTTTGAAAAGTAATAAACGAGAAACATGGCTGAAGTGTTAAGATCTGCATCTTCGCGCATCTAATTGTAATGGAGTGGCTCCCATTCAGCAGATAATCACATTATACACAAAAACTGAGTGTAGAAATACTCTGCCACTGCAGGATCAAGATTAGGGAAGCTATGAGAATTATAGCTGAGGGAAACCAGTAATAAAGAGTAAACTGTCATTTTTCCAAAGTGGGAAGGGTCAGTGCTTCTGGGTCACAAGCAAATACAGGCACTAGGGCAAGAGTTTCCCACCCCAGCCATGGAAAATGGATGTGGCCCTGAAACTCCTCAAAATTACAGCAGGAATCAATGCTATTCACTCTGCAAAAGATGTCTGTTACCAGAACTCAGCAGCCTCAAAACCCAGCCTGGGGAACCTGGATGTGCCAGGTGGATGCAGATCTTCCTGGCTGAGCACATGGGGCTGGGCAAAAGCTGCCTATTAGCTCTTGAGGCTCAGAGGTATGCAGAGCTCCGTATCATGGATCAGGAAACTTAGGGAAGAAAACGTGAGCCCAGAGCTTTGGCTCACTCTGTGCCATAGTGGGCACAGCCCATTATGTTCACCAGGCTCCAAGTCAAGGATGCTGAGAATGTTAGCAGAAGAGTCTCCTTGCTCACCTGCCATCGCCCCCATCGTTTACAGCCTTTATGATTACATTCAGAATCAACTCATCAGTCCCCAGTGCAGGTCCCATGCCCTAATTTAACTCCACTGCCTGAATTCACCCCTGCCTTTTGGCAGCAACATTAGGGCCTATGTGAGTGCAGTGCTCCAGTGCCCCATTCTGCCAGACCCTTTGCCAACATGTTGGGACAGGCAGCCTCCAACATCCCCATCATTACTGAACTCCACGACTGCCTTTGATGTTATGGCATCAGACCTTTATGTTCTTAACAGAAAAAAAAGTCAAAATATAGTGAGTGTGCTTTCTTAGAAGACACCTACTTGGTGGCATTTGACCTGTGAATAAGCCCCTTTGGGACATTTGGGAACAGAAAATTGTATTTTTACCTCTGAATCATGTTTCTTTGTTTTCTAATTGGAGACGTTGCAGGTTTGAGCATTAGGGAGAAATAAGAAAGACTCAGATTTTTATGTCAACTGCTCAGATGTCAAACTGTATTTCTAATTCGGGTCACTGATACAGACTTTGCCACCTTTGTGTGCTATCCTACATTTGTTTGGGACTTTGTTATCTCATGTGATCACTTCCATCTAACTCCAGAGCAAATGCAAGTCCAGACCCAGGACCATGATCCCACCACCATTCAAAAACTGTGTGAACGTGATCCTTAGGGATGTGGTTTAGTGGTGAACGTGGCAATGCTGGATTAATGGTTGGACTCGATCTTAAAGGCCTTTTCCAAATGAAACAATTCTGTGATTCTACTGAGCGGGCTTCCTCCCCCATACGGCATCAAAGCCTCCTAGAAAATCATAGTCATAGAAGGATAATCATAAAATCATGAATAGTGAAGGACTTCACTGGATGAAAATCTTTTCCTGGTTCAGACACTGGTTAAATACACGCAACCCAAAGCTTCTGTGCCTTTCCAAGGCCTGGTGTGGCAGAAGACTGGATGGGAAGGCTTGGGGGGATCTCACCTCTTGGGAGGCCTGAAACCTCCTTCCCCCTTAATGCAAACACATTTCAGCTCCAGAGCCAATGGGACTCGTGTGCAGGTGTCTGATGTTCAGAAGGGCTGGTTCCCTCAACTGTCGCCACTGCAGTTCAGTACCACTCCTCCAGCAGCTCTGTACATGGATTTTTACAACTTTGATCTAAATTAAATGAAGCATTAAAATGTTTCAGATCTCTTGGCTTCAAGCACTGGTGACACAAAGGACTTACTGAGCAACCAAAGCCTGACAAGGTCTGTCCAGGGGTGCCCTTCTGCCCTTATTCTTACCTATAAATGCTCTTTATCAATACTATATGTAATAAAATAAGTACTTTTAAGAGCAAGGCAACACTTTTTATTTTTATTTAAAAAGGCCTTGATGGCAGGAATATAGTGTAAAAATCATTGGAAAAACTAAAAGGCATTGATACATATTGGAATATACACTTTTTACATAAATTACATTTATTTATTTATTCTCTCATTTGAGGTTCTTATTCGGTATTGAGGTCTAATAGTTAATAGGTCCTGGGATCTGGACGTTTAGACCACCATAGTCTAACATGTACATGTTCATGGGCCATTGCTGAAAGAGAAAGAGAGAAAAAGAAGGCAAAAGTCTCTGTTAGGACACAATACAAAACCATGCATACATCAAAACTCTGACATGTTTTTTTGACACCAGCTGCTGCTCCCACTTTCCAAGTAACAGGAAAAAAACAACCCCAAACCACAAAACTTGACGAAAAGTTTGTATTTCTGTGCTTTTTTAGGGAGTTTTATTTGGTATCATCTACAACCAAAACCAAGTCCTGAGGGAAAGCAGTTGTATGCATCTCCATGATTTTGTTTCCTATTTTTGCAGTTTTGTGGCATGCTGGATCTTGCATCACTCCCAGGACCAAGCTGGAGGTATACCAGGCACAGCTAGGATCATGAAGGCCCATTGGGTCCCACCAAGAGGCACTACAGGCCCAAGCTGATGCCACCAGCATCTGTGTTTTAACCCAGTAGGGTGGGAGAATTTCCTCAAACCTATGTGTGGCTCATGTGTGGATCCCACTAAAACCGAGCACCCTTGAGACACACAGCAGGGATGTGGGAGAGCCCCAAAGGGGTGATGGACACTTCGCTCTGCTGACTTCTCCCAGACAAACCCAGCAGGAAAATGTGGCCCCAAAGGTGTGTACCCTTCTTTGCCAAACCTGCTTGTGCCATTTTACATCACACTTTATAGTGTTTGTCAGGCAGAGAAGGTGGTGACGGTTCAAGGAGAACAAAGAGCAGTATCCTGAAGCAGAAAGATGGGTAGGCAATAACTCCCCTAATATTTGGAAGGCTTTACCACAAGTGAGATCTGATTTGTTGATGATGTAGATTCCATATTGGAAGAAGAGGAAGAGGAAGACGAGGAAGAGGAAGATACTGAGTTCCCTTCGGAGATCCTCTTTCGCTTTCTTTTGGGAACACCGATGTCCTTCTCTGCAAGGAGAAAGGGAAGGCATGAGGTTTCCAAGCCCTGCAAGTGGGCCCTAAATGTGGGGTCTCATCCTGCCGCTCTGACCTCACCTCCCACAGACCATCTCCCTGCAGAGATCTGCTCAACCTCCATGATATGGCATAGAGCTGCCAGCTTTCCTCATGCTGCATGTGTGCTCTTGCTTGACAGATCTCCCTTCTCTATACACAGCCACCTATTTTCATAAAACTAAGAGGATCATAATTTTCTTTAGGGCTGCTAATTCTGACACATTTGATTAAAACTGGCTGAGATTTATTGGGAAGACTGGGACAGAGAGAGAAACATGTTCCCAGTGATCACAGAAACCTTGTTTCCTTCGAAGTTTAAGTGCTAAACAATAGATCAAATTAAGGGCTTTAACCAGCGAATAAATTGCTCACAGTGAGTAAATTGCTAATGGTAGAGGTATAATCATATCCTCCAGAATATGCGGGAAGTTTGAGACAAACAGCCCAGTCTTCCTGCAGCTCAAAGAAGTGGAATCATCAAAGAGGATGGTTTGCTTCTGAACACATGATCAGCCTGCTGAGGTAGGATCTTCTCCCCAGTCTGCCCTGGGAATGTGAGACATTCAAATACCACCTCACAACCCCCATCCATTTTGTCCATGTATTTTCTCTCCTATAGAGCTGAGAAAGCCAGAGGTATGTCCTAACCCTTCCCTTACCTGTTTGTTTGGCCTCGGTGCAGATTTCAGCAAATGGCCTGTGGAAGAGACAAAGGGTGAGTCAGGCAGATGCTGTTTTTTCACCCTGTATGCCTCACCATGCTGAGACACAGCCCAGACCCCAACTCTGAGCTGCCTCCTCCAACACCCGTTTGCATGCAAACAGGACTCAGAGCATCCCCAGTGCGTCCCAGAGGGAAGCAACCTGAAAGAACTCATCTGGGTCTCTGGGTTTCCTGCCCCTATGTCATGTCCCTTCCCAGCATCATCATTGAAATTGCTTAAGAAAAGAGGGGGCAAATCAGCCTTGCGAACCCTTTGTTACCACTCATGGGCAAGCACCTCCCTGAAGCACAGGAAAGTGGATGCTGGGATGGAGCGGGTCCTCCACAGGTGCACGATAGCTCTGGTAGCCCTGTGGTGAGTTAACCAGCCCATGGCTAAAGAGGCAAGTACAACACTTAAAGAACAGAAACTTCTCCCAACACAAAGCTGGGGCAACTTACTGGAGCTGGTTTATAATCACCATCCGAATACTCTCTCGTGCCTTCAAGATCTTCTCCAGCCGATGAATGTCGTAGGTATTGGGATTTCTGAAAGGGATATCATCTGGCAACCCGGTAACCTCCACAGCGTCAGGACTGTCCCTGATGAGTTTATAGGGCACCATGATGGGCCGGTTCAAGCCCAGAGCCTCTCCTGTAATGGCAGGGAAGAGGACAGCATATCAGCTTTACCCCACAGGTCTCCAGACCCAACCAACGGAAGCACCAAGAGCCTCAGGGGACTTGTGAGAGATTTGCCCATTTCCGTTTCCCTCTGGCTGTCAAGCAGGTCTGAGGGTCACTGGGGTGGAGATGACAGCCATCCCTCATCATCACATCACATCACATCACATCACATCACATCACATCACATCACATCACATCACATCACATCACATCACATCATCACATCACATCACATCACATCATCACATCACATCACATCACATCACCATATCACACCACATCACATGACTCCTTCCCACTTTTTGAACAGGGTTGGGAAGGGGGAGCAGGCTCTACAAGAGATGAGAAGGGAGGGCAATGACATTCCCCTCTGCTTTGCTACCTGTTTGGCTATTTTCCTTCTCCCTTAGGCAGTTATTCTGGGGAAAGAGGCAAGACACCCCACTGAAGCTGTTGAGTGCCACTGAGCTGTAAAGCCCTGGGGACTCACAGGTTGACAAGTAACTGCACTAACACACGCTGTGCCCCTCTGATGGCAAGGAGACAGCCACAAGCAGGGGCAACCCAACCTGCAGGGTCAAGATGGTGATGCTGCTTGGGTTCCTTCGCTCCCCCCACCCTCAGCTATTCCTGCTGCTCCTTTTCCCAAGGACAGGTGGAAGGGGAAGTTTGCTGAGTGGCACAAGGAACCTGCAGATGGCATTTTTGAATCTTCAGTCTTCTGACCTCCTTTTCTGCCGCAGCTCCAGTAAGCTGCTCTCCTCATGTGCTGCATGTCAGGATGGGGTTTCAGCCTTGCTCCCAGCCTGAAAGGCAGGAGCTGGCACAGGGCAGCACATTTGGTACACACACCATGGCTTGCGCCAGATCAGGACGTTAAAAATGCATCAAAGGCTGACAGCAGACTGAACAAATCCTGCTTCTGTGCTGCATTTTGCCATCCTCCTTCCCTTGCCAAGGATGATCTGTCAACAAGAAGGTCACAGTCCCACCTGCCAGAAGCAAGACACAGGGATGTCCCCAGGGACAGACTGTAACGTGGAGCAGAAGAACGGAACCTGCGCTGCACAGCAGCTGCTGCGTTCTTGGGCTATAAATAGTGGCCTTTGGTGGAATTAATTTTAACTACAGCTGCTGTCAGCAAAACCAGGCTCTCTCTGTGATGCATGCAGGCAGAGACTCACCGTATTTTTCATTGAAAAGCTCTTTCACTTGCTCTCGGAGAATCACCTTCTCTCCAAGCCTGTTGGCATCATCCTCATCTGCAAAACCAAGGCCAGGCATGAACACATCTTATTTCCTTCTGAGCCCCTGGAAAACTAATCCTACTGCCACAATGCAGGCCAGTGTCTCTGTCCCTCTGCCCCAGCACGGCCTGGGGATACCTAAGAGGTGCTGCTCTGTTCTTGCACCCCACAGGTCCTTTCGGAACTGTGCAAAGCAGCAATGAAATGCTGACAGATTTCCATTTGCCATGCACTGCCATGGCTGAGAGCATTTTACGTCTACTTTGAGGGGCTGTAAACAACTAGAAAAAATGCAAAGCAATGGATACTCAAGCCCTCAGTGCCATGAATGCTCCCATGAGTGACATCAAGGAATGAGAGAGCACTTTTATAGCTAGGCTCTTAAGTACAGTATTGTTTTATAATATGCCATATAATCAGCTTGGCTTTACTAGCTTTTTTAATTAGCCCCATAATGCTAAACAGTTTCTGCTCCATTCTCTAATTTCAAACAACGTGCCTAAGTTAGTTTAGCATCTTCAGGAGGCTCCAGAACAAAAATCTGGGGTCAGTACCAATCCCCTGTGATGCTTTTTTTCCCCCACAGATATAAAGCACCAAGTGAACAAACCTTATCTGCCTCTTGCTGGGGTCACCCCTCCAGCCCCGAGTCAGTTGCAATGTGCAGTGCAGGACCAGCTCAGTGGAGTCTTTTTCCCACATTCTCTCCTCCCAAAGAGGACCCTCACCATACCCAAGGCAGGCACCATCACCCTGGCTGGCAAGCCACTAGGTAGACATCATGGAATCCCTGAATCGTCTGCATTGAAAAGGACCTTAAAGACCATGCAGTTCCAACTCCCTGCCATGGCCTGGCATATCTCCCACTAGACCAGACTGCACCAATCCCCATCCAGCCTGGCCTTGAACACTTCCAGGGATGGGACAGCCACTGCTTCTTTGAGCAACTTCTGCCAGGGCCTCCCCACGTTTACAGGGAGGAATTTCTTCACAATATTCCATCCAACCCTGCCCTCTGCCAGTGTGAAGCCAGTCCCTTTGTCCTGTCACTCCAGGCCCTTATTCAAAGTTGGTCTCCAGCTCTCCTGGAGCCCCTTCAAGTACTGAAAGGGACTCTAAGGCCTCCCTGGAGCCTTCTCTTCTCAGACTGACCCCCCTCAGTTCCCCAGCCTCTTCTCCATCTGGAAAACAATATAACTAGGAAAAAACAAAAAGAAATTTCTGCAAAGACATCCCAGACCCACACTGTGCTTCAAAAGCAGAAAGGGCAACAAAGCAGCTTGAATGGCATGGAGCAAAAAATAAACAGAATAGGTGAAACTCAAATGTTGCCAAAGAGTTCTGATTTCAAGGTGATGCCTTGCAGTGCTGCTCCAGAGGCCACAGTGGGCCAGTGGAGGCTAACCCTGTGGGCACCGTCTGTGACTTCCTTGTCATCAATGCTCAGTTCCTGGGCTGCATATACGCACCCATATGGATGTGTAGATGGTAGCAGACAAAGAAACACCAAAATTCAGTGTTCTCACTCATTTAATTCTCTGGGACTGAGAAACGTGGCAGCTCTTTCCTTTCTGCTCATGCCCCTGAGTGCCAGAAATAAGATTCCAAGGGTTTTTTTCCCACCTTGCAGTGGGCAGTACTCATGAATTCTCATCCAAGGACAGAAACAAATATCATGAAAAACCTGGAACTGAGCATGCATAACAGAGAAGCCAAAGAGGAGGCTCTGGCCAGTGGCACTGCTTCCTGGGGACCTGCCCCTTCGTCCCAAGGCAAAAGAGTTCTCCACGTCCCTCTGACTTTACCTATTTGGATTTGGGAATTAAACAACTCAAGGAAGCCACTGGTGCTCCTGCAATGTGCTGAGTCTTTCACATAAAGCAGGTTTATCCATGCTGCTGGCTTCAGCTCTGTGTTATCTTTTTCCTTTTTAAAAAAAGTAGCCAGTTGATTAACTTTTTTCCCCAGTCCTACTTGCCTGAAGCCAGGACCCCTGGACCCCATAGGCACTTACATACAAATGGTCACATTTTTAAAACACCATTTGTTTTTTTCCTGTAGGACTTGTCAGAACTTGATGTTTCTTTGGAAAACACCAAGTTATATTTAGTAAATATTAAAACTGGGGCTTAGGTGTCTGCTGTTGGACAACAGGATCCAAACCACTGCCTATTCTTCTAGTGACTCAAAAAAATCCCACAAAACCAAATCCAAGGTATCCCATGGATAAACAATGGTTCTGTCTGTGTTCATGACGGCATCTGCAGAGCCTTGATCCTGGCAGTGAAGCCGCACCACAGCTAGGCAGGGTATCCGGTGGAGCCTTCCTCCTTCCCATGCCACCAACAGAATCCTTGAGTGCTGCTCCAGGCAATGCCCATCCTCCACTGCGCCACTGCACATGGAGCAACAACCTCCTATTACCCAAACACATGTCATGAAGACTGTTTCATCAGGAAAAATGCCACTGCCCAACACATCCCACTGAGAATGTGGCTCAGATCTCTTCTGCAGACAGTCCCAGACAAATCAAAGGAATCAAAGAAACACCCAGAAGGACAGGATGCTTTCAACAGCCTGGATCTGGCTCTAAATCCTAAGAGAATTCTTTCCCCTTCCAGCTTCCATGGCTGCAGTTCACCCCTGTGCAAACCCAGAATAAATCTGCCATCTTTACTGAGGCTATTCTGCAGTAACTCAGGTTTAAATGTAGTCAGAATTACCTCAACATATATATGTTTTCAAAATGGAGCTATAAACTTGCAGGAGCAGCAACACCTAGACATGCAGCCAGAATCCCAGCTGATGGCACTATGGCTGGATCTGCTGTAGTTATGCCTTGCCCTGCTACAGGTACAAGCAGACGAGCTCTTACTCCTGTACATCAATCTGCATCTTAAATCCCCGGAGCCTTCATGGCTACGCACCAACCCTGGCCCAGAGTATGTGTTAAAGCAAAGCAAAAGAAACCCCAACCTGGATTCATGTAAGCTCTCCTTGTGAATGGTAAGTGGATTTTTAACAAATTAATTGCTGAGACACATGGATGAGCTGAGGAGAACATAGCAGGTTAGTCTGGCTGGAGCAGAACTGGCACTGATGCCCAGGCAGTACAGCAACGGTGCTTAGAAATGCAGAGAGGATTAATAACAACAATAAAACACTGTATCATTCAGTTTGGGGTATCACAGGGAAACAGAGCAGAGAGGAAAAAACAATACCTGAAATTTGGGGGTTTAGACATTTTCATTCCCATATTAAAACGCAAGTGCATTTCTTGTCTGCTACCATCTATGATGCATCAACTGAGCTACGTACCATTCAAGGCAGCGTAGGCTTTTTCCAAGGATGTTATCCGTCTAGGGGCTATAGCACAAGTTAAAGGAAGAAAAAAAAAAAAGAAAAGAAAGAGAAAGAAAAAGAGAGCCATGAGTGCTGCAGCTTGGTCTCTTGGTCACAAACAAAAGCAAAACCAGGGATGACACTGTCCCTAGCAGCTTAAAATTCCTCTGGTCCTGAGGTCACTTGGCACAGACACAGACACTAAATAACTGCTGAGTGAGTTATTTAGTGTTGAGCTGGGCTCTCCACCTTGCACCAGGACCTGCGTTGTTTGAAATGTGCTTGAGCCTGCGAGCATCCCTTGAGTTATGCCACACTCCTGAACAGCTTGAGGTTCACAAATGCCCAGGGATGGACAACTTAATGGCAGCATTTATGGCAAATGCCAGAGCAGCAGTGGCTGTGCTGTTCGACTGTTCAGTCACCATTGAAAAATAATCTAAAGGTTAAAGCAGATGTAAAATAAACAGGGAACTTTAGTCAGTTTTGCCGTAATGGGAGGAAATGGAAGAAAAAGGAATCCCTAAGGAAAGGCTAGTGCTTGCCACTGACTCAAAAGTGATGAGCAGTATCAAGGAGAAATTAATTTCCTGGGGAACAGCTGCAGGGATGGAGCCTGGACCAGGATTTGCATGATGGGCAAAAGGAGGAATGAAGTGGCTCATCTTGCTGAAGTCACAGCCATGGGGACAGCTGGTGGGGACATTGGGGCTGCAGCACCAGGGTGAGGAAGGGGCTGAGTGGGGAGGCTCTTGCTGCCAAACTGCAATGTACTGGCACAGGCAAACTGGAGGGGACTGGGGAGGGAGCAGGAGCATGTGTCCAAATTTCCTAAACAGAGGCATAAGCAAACTGAAATAGCTCAAAATACATGTTCTGCATTTCAAGCAGGCTCAGGAAAGCAGCCACTGCAACACAGTGCTCTACTGATGCCCTGCATGGAGGAGGAGAGCCCTTTGGTTCAGCAGCACAAAGGATGAGAAAAACATGAGGTTCTGCCCAGGACAGCTGCACACACTGCCTGTGTGGGCACCCTCTGGGCAGCACTTATAAAAAGGGGAAGAAATACAGATGGATTATGCTGATACTGGGAAAACCAAGCTAAAGTCCAAGCCAAGAGGGAACAAGGGCCTGGCATGACTTCTGTCAAGCAGGAATGCAGGCAAGAGTGCAAGCAGACTACAAGCAGCGAGGACTAGAAACATATGGCAGCATCTTTCCAATATGGATCAGAACCAGTTTAGGAAGGGCCGCATAGTATTTCCTTTGGCTGGCCATAACTCAAAGGCTTTTGCAACATTTCAGGGGAAGATTTCAAGGTGCTGTTATGAAATCATGCTGGTTAAGAAAGATAGTTAAAATTTCACATCCTGCTAACCCACATGTGTTGCTCAGCCTTAACCATACCACCAGGCTCAGGGCCACCGTGCTGTGAGGTACGCAGCACATCCCAAAATGCTGGACCACAGCCCGGATAGAGCAGCACTCATCTCATCATGTGACAGTCACCCTGAAAAATTGGGGAGGGGTGCCTCTGAAGGACACGGCAGGATATGAGGGTAGTGGGGAGCAGGAGGGAAGGTAAGAGCAAAGTAACCATGAGGGCTGAGATGAGCTGGGCAATGCTGCTGCCTTCTCAAAAATGAGAGGATGCCACACACACACATACACACACACACACACACACACACACACACAAAGGGAAAAAGAAGATGAAAATTAGGGAAAGAAAAAGGTGATTGGAATCAGACAGACTTTGAAGCTTCGCAGCTACTGACACTACCTGCTTGAATTTTAACCTTCATAATTATGAAAACATATACATACATATATATATATATATGTGTATATATATATATGGTCAACCTCCTTGAACTTTCACCTTCAGACTAGAAACAGTGAAAAATAATTCACCCCAGGCCTGGCTGCTCCCACGAGGGGTTGAACAGGGCAGATGGGTGAAGGGAAACAGACATCGACCTCAAAAAGCAACCTGGTGATGGAGCAAGATGTGCTCAGCCCCTATCACTGCTTTCCTCTTCTCTTTTTTTCTTGCTAGGATTTTCCAATGCGAGCCACATCTCATCAAAGTCTTGAAGAGGATTGTGCTTGTGATTAAAAAAAAAATAAATATCTAAAAAGGATGCCTGAATGTGTGGATTTTTTAATTAAAGAACACTGCCTGCCCTACTTTACTAATTGGACTATGGGAAATAATCTATGAGGGTGGTAGGGAGCTTGGGGAATAGGACAGATGGAGCTGGTGTACATTTTCAATCAAAGCACATGAAAATTAACACACAGAAAGATTTTTGTGTGTGTGTGCTAGATTACTTATGCTTGATATTTTTTTTCAAATGCTCATATTAAGCCGGTTTTGTATCTCTGTGCCTCAGGAAAGAAGAAAAGAAAGAATTAGCAGAGTGTTTATAGCACTGGAGCTTCACCTCTGCTCGCTCACTCCTGTTTAATGCTGAAGGATCATTCTGCTTTCAAAAAGAGGTTTTGAAGGTCTTTTTGCAGAGAAGAGACCAGACTCTTTTAGCAGTGCTGGAAATCAACACAAAAATCTCTGGATGCCAGGAGGGTTGTGCTTCTGGGTTAAAGCCCTCGGGCAAGCCATGCAGGTGAGATGCTGGTAGCAATGGCCTCAGGGCCACCGTCCCACCTTTGAGCAGCTGCAGACTTGCACTACGGAAGGGTTTTTTTCCAAATACCAGCCTCATTCCCCCCAAAATCCACCTCCTTCTGCAAACAGCATTCCTGAAGGCACATGGCCCCCAGATGCTTCTGTACCAGCAGCACCCCTATCCCCATTTCCCATTAGAGGAGATACCATCTCAACAGACAAATTACATGTTATTTTGAGAAGAAAGCACGTGAGGTGCTCAGATCACATTGAAATCCTTTTGTTTGTTTCTGTTGCACAGAAAACATGGGAGTCCACAAAAGAGAGAGATCCATGGTCCTGAACTTACTGGGAATGCTCTTTGCAATGCAGGAGGTGCACAACTTAAAAGCAAATTAAACCCCATAATTTAACCTAAGGGCAACTAACATCACTCTAAAGTGCTTTTTTTAAAATTGCATTATATTTCCTCTTTTCCTTAAAATGTGTGCTTACGATCTGATTTCTGGACAAAACAATCCACAAAATCTGCTAATTTCCCTTACATTTATGAAGTCACCTTCTAGGCTTTCCAGCTCTTAGAGACCTCTGCAATGCCATCCTGCTTGGGAGTAATTTTTCATTTTAGTGATTTTCATTGATGTTGTTTTAATGCCAAGTACACTGCTGCTCTTCATTTTACATGGCAGGACTTCACTACTGAGGTAAAAATGGTACTCTTAAATATAAATGTTTGTGATCTTTGGCTAATTCACTTTGTTAAGGCAGATGAAAAGCAATCAAAGCCAAGGCAGTGACTGTACCACTGTGTTGCCACCATCCACTTTCATGTAATGGGGTGGAAAAGCAAATGACAGGTTAATTGCTGCCAATGGGGATTTTTCAGGGGGCAAAATACAAACAGCTCTTTTTTGAAGGAGACATTCCAGTGGTAGTCTGACTACTAGAAAAAATTATAACTCCTGGAGTTGTCTCTGAAGATTTGGCATGTACAGGAAATAGCCTGTAACAAACTGAGATGTTAAGTAAGGGAAACACCTCACCTATGACTACTCTTATTTAAAACCTGAGTGGGAGGAGAGGGAGTGAAGCACCAAGCCTGGCAGGGATGCTGCAACCTGCGAGCCTGCTCAGTGTACCACAATACACGTAATAAAATACCTCTTTAGGTTTGTGATAGAAGGGCCAGTCTGTGGGGGGAGCATTCAGCTGGAGAAGGAGGGAAAAAAATGTTGTGCATCGAAAAGAAAATCAATTTACTGTCCATCTCTGTTTATCAGGCTGCAGTCAAGGTAGCATGTCGAAGTATTTGCCTTCTGATGTGCTCCTTTGTTAATGGTGTGATTTGTGTCAGATCAGCACCTCTTAATGATCCTAATTATGGCTGGGGATGGGAAGACAAAATGTGGCTGGAGGAGTAGATACACAGCCACATAATTCCATGGAAAACAAGAGTTCTGCAAAACTCACATTTTGCCAAGGGCTCGTTTAAGGTCTGGCCAATGTGAGTTGGCATCTTGCTGCTTAGGACCAAAAGATCCTTGTCTAAGGCCAAGGTCCACAGAGGTCTTGAGGGATCATTGGCTTCAACCCTACACAGGGACAGAGAGGGTGAACACAAGGACCATGCCTGAATTTTTCTGACAGCTCTTGTTTTGTTAGAGCTCTAACACCTTTCTGCTGTTCCAAATAAGGGCATATAAATGTTTTCCTCTCAGCCATATTTATCACCATGGAGGCTGGCCAAGGAAATAGGAAGCCATGAATAAAGATGACAAGGTACTTTGCACCCAACTGTGCTCCTCCAACAGATGTAATTACAGACATTTAAAACTGAGACAGGTTTTTATCCATGTTTCTGGTGGTGGCTCATTTTTCCAGGCAGCCTAGAAATGAGAATTGTACAAAGCAAGGATACATGGTGAAGGACATGGCTCTGGGATGGTGATATGAGCAGCTGTGTATGGAGTGCATCCAGGACACCATGTCCTCTCCTATGCCATATCTTCCCCAGTGTATCTGCACATGGAACGCCCACAAGCTGGAATGGGCTTTCAGTGCCATGCTGCTGCAGCCCAACATGGACCATTGTGGTTAATCACCCCTTCCCAGGATCCTCCCTTGCCACTGAACCTGCCAGCTCATTGCAACGCAAATTTATTTTAAGAAAACACTTAAGAAAGTGGGTGTTTTCTTAAATAGAAAACAGATCTCTGCCCTAGATTAGCTCTTGAAAGGAAACAGCAGCAGTACCAATGGGTGATGCTAAGGCCCTCTGTCTCAGGCAACAAATGCACCAAACAACAACAAAATCAAAGTGGGAAGCCCAGGAAAGTAAATCAGGCCAACCTTCTTCCAGCTGATAAAATTATTGTTTGCCATCCACAGTTTACAATTCCCTGACCACCACTAAACACCTGGCAAATGCATTGCTTAGACAAAAAGGCATAATCTCTTACCGGGTTTGGGGATGAGTCCTTGAAAAGGCCTGTGAAAAATAAGGCAAAAAGGAGATTTAAAATGAAATGGTACTGTGAAGCCAGCAGTCATGGACCGAATACCCTCCTACAGCCCAGGGAGGGCTGTGAATCAGCCTGCCCTTCACATGCTGTGGCACAACTGAGACCAGCAGGACCTCTGTGGGGATGAGGTCCCTGCTTGGGGCAGCATGTACCCTATTAGTAAGAAGACACACAGCATGGTCCAGCATGAGGGTGATGGAGCCACTCCTAAGTCCATTTTTTTCCCTGTGTCACCTTAGTGTGATACACAGCTAAAGTACTTTTCCCCTTCCACTTGCATCCATCCCCTTTGGGTGTGAAACTCAGAGGACCATGCCATGAACAGGCAGTGCTAAAGCACTGCCCTGCACTAGGAAAAAATCTGTCTCATGCCTCCTAGAAAAGGGAATGGGATTTCTCTGCCTGCACATCAAACACAGCAAGCAAATTGTTCTCCTGCCAGTGCCTTCCCCACCATCTCCCCTGGCAGTGGATGGGAGGAAAGAGCAGGAGTGTCTATTTCAAGATGGTCTACTTTCTATTGACCCTGTCAACTTAATTGATGCCTTGAGAGGCTGGAGGCATTTACAGACCTGCCCCAATGGGGCTGAAGAGCAGGGGGTGCATTTAGGTGGGCTTTCTCCTCTCCCCCTCTGCAGGGTGGCTGACACTTCTCGCCATGTACCTCGTCACGGTGAACTTGATTTTATCAGCAACGGCCAGTATCCTCTCCAGGTTCTGTGATCCAAAGGTGCAGGGCTTCCTGAAGGGGATCCCGGGGGGCAACCCCTCTATAATCACCGACCCTGGATTGCTCTTGATCCGCTTGTATGGCACTTGCACAGGGTATTTAATCCCCAAGGCTTCACCTGGGAGGGAAGTGAGCACTAAGTAAGCTCTGGCTCCGTCCCTACTCCCACCAAGGCACTGCACAGTGTGGGCAGGCTGCTCGAGGCACCAAGTCAGCATGAGATCAAGGACCAACATTTTCAGGCTGCCTCCACAACGGCAGTAGAGGGGTCCCAAGTCAGGCACATGTGCAGCAAAGGTGGTGGGGCCAAGTAGAGGCACCATCCTGCACAATGATGCCTATGCACTGCAGTGAGAGGCATGGAAAGCTGCTGCTCTTGGCTTTAGGACATTATTTGGAGATAAGTCCATAGGCAGGTTCCCTCTCTGAGGTCTGGCTGCAGGATTGAGGCTACACATTTCCTTGTAAGTAAGGCTGGAAACCTGAACAAGAAACCCTGTCTAGAAAAGGGTGTCCTGGATCCAGCCAGGGCAGCGTTAAGTTCTGCAGCAGGCAGGAGGGGCCTGGCTAGGACCCGGAGGTTATTAGGTCACAATGTTGCTTGGTCTGTTCATGTGGGTGTGGTACCTAATCCTGTATATACTCCCATATATGAACCATGTGCTCCTCGCGGTGCTCTTTTTCAGAGCGGGTAGAAGGATCAGAATTGCTTTGTTGCTGTACTGTTTTATATCAGCTTATGACATGACAACATCAAGGGCAATGAGGGTCATTTGGCATGTGTGTTCAGTGTTGTTCTCCTGCCCTGCCCTTGGATACTACCTCAGGGAATTCTTTAATAATCATACTCAGCCTGTGGGGGGAATGGGAAGACGATTGTCTCCAGCTTTTCACCCCCTTTTTTTCCCTCAGGCTTGTTATAACAGCTTTTGAGACTTTTGAATTCCCTTTGGATGTTAAGAAAAGCATGTTCTCATTGCTAGCTTTGCCAGGTCTCCTCAGTGCTGTCCACACCACAGGTAGAGTTACAAAAGAGATTTTTAGGAGGGTCCTTCAGAGATCTACCCTGAGGGTGGATAGTCATGAATGGTGGGGAAAAATGGGCTAGTTTTGAAGGTTTATTCTGCTCCAATGGTTTAAACAGTCACCTCTGAACAACTAAAGGACCCCAATAAAGCGGCAGAATATTTTGAAAGAAAAATGCTGTGCCAGTTCCAGAGAGGCATAAGTTATGTGGTGTGCTGGGCCCTGGCTATTTATCAGACACTGCTCCATACTAGACAGACCTCAGGGGGAGGAGAAGGAAAGCAGACCAACAGGCCACTCAAACTGCAGCTGAACCAGAGGAACAACCCGTGCCAGGAGCACTGGCCCCTATACAGAAGAAGAAATCCAAGACAAAATCAGTTTGCTTAGTGAGGGATGAAGAGGAAGCAGGATCCTCAGAACAGGAGGAAGAGGCATGGCCAGAGATAGTCACCCGATCCTTATCCCTGGGTGAGCTGCAAGATGTGCAGAAAGATTTCAGCTGCCAGTCAGGAGAGCCGCTGGTGTCCTGGCTACTCCCGTGTTGGGATATTGTGGCCCATGATATGAAAACAGGTGGTAGTGAAGCCAAGCAACAGGGTTGGATCCCTGTCCCAGGATGTTGACAAGGGCATTGGCAAGGGGACTGGGAAGAGGACAGAAGCTCTCATCTTCTGGAGGCAACTCCTATCAAGCGTGCGGGAAACGTGTTCTCTCAAGGGTGATCTAATAGTGCGCCCAAGCAGGTGGAGCACCATGAAGAAAGGTATCCAGTACCTGAGAGAATCAGCAGTGCTGGAGGTAATCTACAGAGATTCAAATAAGGAGCAGTCCCCTGTATGAGGTCCAGTGCATACAATCCATGTGACAGAAGATTGTACGGAGAGGGCCATCATCATGCACCCACTCACTGGCATTGATGTCAATGGAAGGAGGAGGACAAATGGTGCTTCTGGTGGCTACCCAGCTCCAGCACTATGAGAATCATCCTTTTTTCCTCCCTACTGACCCGCACCTTGGCTGGGGGAAGACTGTCCAAGACTGTTAACAGACTCAATAGATTTGAGCAAACTAGAGAGGAAGTGTCCTATGCCCCACCAGTCTGGACCAGAATCTCTGCCCTTGGGAGCAGGTGCCGTGCTGCTTGAGAGACAGGATATACACCACAGGGTAACCTGTGGGTTTACCTGCACAACCATGGAGAGGACATGAGGAAGGGGGATGGAAAACCCATCTCTGCCCCAGCAGCATGGGTGAGTGAGATGAGAAGAAGGACAACCGCTGCAGGAAATTCTTCAAGGATAAATGCTGCTCCAGTTACCAATGGGCAAGTCCTCAAGACAGAATAAAAGGGATGATGTTACTTCTGATCCTCTTGAAGGGCCCTCATGGTCATATTTACAAGAAGTGAGCAAAGACTACCATGACCAGGACTAAAGGGGCCCTGCTTGCAGCCAGGTGGAGGAAAGGATCAATTGCATCTACTTGACTGTGTAGATCCAATGGCACACCAGACCCAGAAGAGCAAAATGCTTTAGTTGACACCTGCACACAATGTACTTTGATGCCATCAAGATACGTAGGGGCAGAATCCATCTCTGTTTCTGGGGTGACAGGGGAACCCAAGAGCTGACTGTAGTGGAAGCTGAAGTGAGCCTGACCAGGAATGAATGGCAAAAACACCGCATCATGACTGGCCCGGAGGCCTTGTGTATCCATGGCATAGATTACCTCAGGAGAGGACATCACTGGGCTTTTGGAATAGCTGCTGTGGAGACAGAGTAGATTAGACAGCTGGGTATCTTGCCTTGTCTTTCAGAGGACCCTTCTGTTGTGGGACTGCTGAGGGCTGAAGAACAGGTACCGATCTCTACCACAACAGTGCAACATTGGCAATACCACACCAACCGGGACTCCGTGACCCCCATCCATGAGATGATCCATGAACTGGACAGCCAGGGGGTGCTCAGCAGACTCGGTCACCCTTTAGTAGCCCTATATGGCCAGTGTGCAAGTCCAGTGGAGAGTGGAGGCCGATGGTAAATTACCGTGGCCT
>JAWWEW010000048.1:8436969-8491292 GCA_035583185.1 Anabacerthia variegaticeps | reverse complement strand
TGCCATTAAAAGAAGTAAGGTCAAGGGATCTGCCCAGGAAATGCAGTTTTTAGGAGTAAAATGGCAAGATGGACATCGTCAGATTCCAATGAATGGGGTTAACAAAACAACAGCTAAGTTGTCCCCACCGACAAGCAAGAAGGAAACACAGGGTTTCCTGAGCACTGTGGGTATTTGGAGGATGCGTATTCCAGATTACAGTCAGATTGTCGGCCCTCTCTGTCATGTGACACAGAAGAAGAACAATTTCAAGTGGGGTCCTGGACAACAACAAGCTTTTGAACAAATCAAATAGGAGATAGCTCATGCAGTAGCCCCTGGGCCAGTCAGGATAGGACAGGATGTAAAAACATGCTCTACACCACAGACAGGGAGAATGGTCCTTCCTGGAGCCTCTGGCAAAAAGTACCTAGAGAGACTCAAGGACAACCCCTGGGGTTGTGGAGTCAGGGATACAAAGGATCCAAGACCTGCTACATCGCAACTGAAAAATGGATCCTGGTAGCTTATGAAGGAGTTCAAGCCTCTTCAGAAGCGATCGGCACCGAAGCACAGCTCCTCCTGTCACCCTGACTACCAGTGCTGGGCTGGATGTTCAAAGGGAAAGTCCCTTCCACACATCATGCCACAGATGCCATGTGGAGCAGGTGGATCACTCTAATCACACAGTGAGCTCGTACAAGAAATCCCAGTCTCCCAGCGATCTTGGAGATCATCACGAATTGCCCTGAATTTTGGATTATCATTATCAGAGAAGGTGATGTGTTCAGGAGGCCCCACCATATGATCAGCTACCAGAAATGAAAGGTGACATGCTCTCTTCACTGACAGTTCCTGCTGCATTGTAGGGACGTACTGAAAAGGGAAAACTGTCATATGGAGCCCAACTTGACAAGTCACAGAAGCTTGTGAGGGACAAGGTGGATCAAGCAGGGTTGCGGAGCTGAAAACTGTCCAGTTGGCTTTAGATATCTCTGAATGAGAGAAATGGCCAGTGCTCTCTCTACATCTGCACTGACTTGTGGATGGTGGCAAATGCTCTGTGGGGATGGTTGGACTGATGGAAAAAGGCCAATTGGCAGCGTAAACAGAAACCCATCTGGGTTGCTGAATTGTGGCAAGACATCGAGGCCCGAGTAGAGAGGCTGGCTATAAAAGTACGTCACGTAGATGCACCTACACCCAAGAGTTGAGCTACCGAAGAACAGCGCAACAACAGACAGGTGGGTCTGGCTGCCAAGATTTAAGTGTCTCAGGTGGATCTGAGGATGAATTATTTCTGGCTCGGTGGGCCCATGATATATCAGGTCATCAGGGAAGAGATGGAACACACAGATGGGCTCATGATTGAGGGTTGGACTTAACCAGGGACAGTATGTTCCAGGTTATCCGTAACTGTGAAATGTGCTGCAGTCAAGCAGGGCCAAGCAGGTAAAGTCTCTGTGGTGCGGTAGATGACGGCTGAAGTATAAATATGGGGAGGCCTGGCAGATGGATCACATCATACTCCCGCAAACCTGCCTAGGCAAGTGCTTATGTGCTGACAGTGGTGAAAACGGGAGACACACCCGGTGCCTCACACCACTGCCCAGAACACCGTCCTGGGCCTTGAAAAGCAAGTCCTGTGGTGACATGGCCTGCCAGAAAGAACTGGGTCAAACAACAGGACTCATTTCAAAAATAGCCTCATAGACTCCTGTGCAAGAGAGCTCAGGATGGAGTCAGTGTGTCATATTCCCTGTCATGCATCAGCCTCTGGGAACACTGAACAGTACAGTGGACCGATAAAAACCACATTGAAAGCAGTGGGTGGAGGCATCTTCAAACATTGGGATCTACATTTAGCGAAGGCCACCTGGTTAGTTAGCACCTGAGGCTCTACCAACTGAGCTGGCCCTGCCCAATCAAAACCTCCCTGTACCGTAGAAGGGGATAAAGTCCCCGTGGTGCATATGAGGAATATGTTAGGGAAGACAGTTTGGATTAGTCCTGTCTCAAGCAAAGGCACACCCATCCATGAGATTGTTTTTACTCAAGGACCCGGGTGTACTTGGTGGGTGACATGAGGGGATGGGGAAACACAATGTGCACCTCAAGGGGGTTTGATTTTTGGTTGAGAACCATCTGTAATGTTGAATTGTACTGGTTGCTGAATGACACTGCCACTGTCTGCCATAACTACCATGAACAATGAGGATGGGCTGCTCCAGATACAGCAGTCATGAGCTCCTGATGCAGCTTGCAACCAGGCAAGGGCACACCAGGCCTCCTGCCCTGAGATACATCTAGGATGGATAGAACCCACAGTCATGGACTAAATGAACTCAACAGACATCTTGGAGGGACGGCCATTGACTATGGAAATGATACCTGTGCTTGCAGAGATACGTAAATATATATATATATGTATGTATGTGTATCGTTGGAAAGTGCAGGATTTGAGCATGATATACATGGTATAGAATAAATAGTGGATAATGTCTTGGTTCCAGCCAGGACATGGTTAATTTTTGCAGCAGCCAGAGGGGACAAGGCCAGGACTGAGAAGTTATTCGTATAATTTTCCGGGGACAGGGAAGGGGCTCCTTCGGGTGGAGCAGGTATGACAGAGGGAGCAGTTGGGTAGCACCAATTTTCTGTGTTACTGATATCATAGCTGTTACTGTTTGTTTTCTAATTCCATTGCTGTTTTCACTACATTGTTCTTATCTCAGCCTGTGATCTTTACCCTTTGTGCCTCTGATTCTCCACTCCAGCCACCTGCAGAAGGAGGGAGAGTGGGAAGGGGGAGTGAGCGAGTAGTATGTGGTTTGGAGTATTTCAGTGGGAACACTTAATTGGGGAACACCATTCCTAAACCATGACATGGAGAAAACAGCATTTCCCTGCCCTGGGGACAGTAGGGGCAGCATCTACTTGTCCCCCAGTGCTCCTGCAGGTGCTCGCTACAGCTTGTTCTTACTCTCTTCCCAACCTCTCGCCACCGCTTGTGTTCCCACAGCTCCTGCAGCAAAGAGCATCAGTTCTGCCATTCCTTCCTGGCCCTCTGAGGTGTCAGTGGCTCAAGGGGGAAGTGAGAGAAAGTACCTGGCAAGGAGGAATCAGGAGGAGAGGGGAGAGATAGGGAACAAAAAATTAGGAGGGAATAAAACCAACTCCCTGCCTGGTTTCTCACCATATTTCTTATTGAACAGGTCCTGGACTTGTTCCCGCAGTGTGTTAGCGATGTCTATTCTGGAAAGCCTGGCATCATAATTTTCTGAAAAATAAAGAAACAATTAAGGACTTCTGCTGGTAAATTAAAAGGCACTCAGTGACTTTTAAGTAATGCCATTTTCTAATTATAGGAAAGTCCTTATCTTGCAATTAGCTAATCTCTGGAGTGGGCTACTCAAAGTCCTTAAAAATAATCTAAACAGAAATATGGGATTTTTTTCCCCCGCCTGTTTGCTAAGAATAAAAACCACATGAAATTGAAGATTCAGTTGCGATAATTACCTGTGTTAAAATAAAACACACTCCAAAGCCTCTCAGAAAAGCCAAAGGCTTTGAAAAGGCTCCATCCCTGTGCAAACCCTTGCAGGCCTCCAGGGCCCAAGACAGGATGCTTGAGCAGGGCAGCATTTGCCCACCCAGCCCACCATCACTCCTTCCCCTGGGGTAGCCAGCATGCTGTTGCCAGCGCAGGCTGAACTTGAGTGGCATTTATACAAACATCACCCAGGTGAAAAAAAACCAGAAAAGGCAAACCCTGAGGTTTGGAAACTTAATTATACAACTGACAAGGTCAGACAGGCAGATAAGCAAAGTGGGTTAATTAGGGCACCATGCAGAGCACTTAGAGCTCAGACCTGTGGAACTGCCTGTGCCTGCGGTACACCTTCTCTTCTGATTGCCTGTGCTTCCCATCCCCTCATCCCACCTTCCTTCTCTCCTTCCTCCCTGCCTTGCTCTTCTGCCAGCCCACTGAGCCCAACACCCACAGCACTCCCTTCCCAGGTCTGTTTGTAACCCCTGCAGTGGGCTAGGGGCTCTGCCTCAGCCCCCACAGATGTCTCCAGCCCCCCACCTTGAAAGCCCTGTCTCTTCACAGCGTCCTCCATCAGCACCTCGCTCGAGTCCCTCTCGCTGGCGGCTGAGACAGGGGACATAAGAGGAATTAGGATTTGCAGTGCTGCCACGGGGATGTACAGGAAAGGGACTTTCCAGCCAAAAAACGAAGTGGGGAGGGAAGACAAGAGAAATGCTGTATGAAACCGCTCTCATTCATCTCCTACCTAGCCCTTAATGGCCCAACTGCTGAGCATCTCTCAGCCTACCTTTGGCTGCTGGGCTGTCCGACGACGGCTCCTTTATGCCTTCCGCCAGCAGCTCAGGTCTGGAAAAAAACGGGAGAAGCAGAGGGCATGACTGACCTCCCTGGCCAGTGACACCCTGCTGCTCTAGCATCCCCGGGACACCACTCCTACATCCACAAACCATTCACCCTCTCTAACACCATTTTAAAGCTCCTGCAATGCAGCAGGAGAACTCTGGACATAGTTTTCACACTGACAGACTCTTTAATGAGCAGATATGGTGTTCTGTGGAATGAGATTAAGCAGGTGATGACTGAGCAGCTTAAGTCAGCAGCTACAGACTTTTAGTGGACATTTTCCAGAACATTTCTTGGGGATGGGAGAAGCTGTGCATGGCTCCTTTCATCACACAACTGGCCCCAAAAACTTGCACCTGGGTACCTAATGCTAAAACTGCACAGTGAGGCAATAGCAGGGCTTGTTACATGCTGCACTGAAGCAGTATTACTAAGAAATGGGTAAGATCAGGACTAAGATCAGGACAAGAGAAATCCCGAAGTGTGGTTGGACTGGCCTGGGAGCTGCTGCTCTGACACCACAAAATCTCCATGTTCCCATGGATTAACCTTATTTTCTGTTTCAGCCACATTGGTTGTGTCAGCAGTTAGGTGAGAAACCTCCCCCAAATACTTGAGACATCCTAAAATCCATCTCTGCTGGATTTGTTCCCTCCTTCAGGGCAATGCTGCTGCATTACACTGGTTGGGCTTCTCACAGCCCTCCCACAGGCCTTGTGACACCCCGCCTCCCCAGCACAGGGTAGGCATCTTCCCTGAGGTTTGCACCATTCCAAGTGCACATCTGGAACTCAGCTGGAGCTGTTTTCTGTAGGAAAACCCTCCAGGGTTTGCAGTCCCTCTCTTTGTCACACACCAAGGCACCCTGAAGTTTAAAGGCTCCTTCCCCCACCCTTGGATGCTCCCTGCTGCCATGGCCAAACCTTTGCAAACGCAGGTTAAAAACCTGAAAGATATCAAGGGACAGATGACAACAACACTGCTGCCCCTGACAGATGGCTCCAACAAGGAAACAACCCTTGCTTCTAAATCAAGCAAATTCATTGAAGGTGACCAAGTGATGGACGTTCCCCGGGATATTGCACAGCAGCAGCAGCTCTGAGCAGAAACATCCTCCTAAGGCCACTCCACCTGCCTTACCTTTTAATGACAAACTGGATGTTGTTGCTCGCCTGCAGGATCTTCTTCAGCTTTGCAATCCCGAAGCAGTTGGGACGACGCAGTAGGATGCCTTCTGGCAAGCCCACAACAAACAGGTCCTCAGGGTACATCAGGAACTTGGAGTAGGGGACTTTGACTGGCTCTGATATTCCTATGGCTTTCGCTGCATGGGGACCCAATCTCATTAGTTTGCTGGACTTCCATGTCAGGTGACAGCAAAAGCAACATGGTATCTTGGTAAATGTACTGAAGAGGATTTGGGCGAGTTTATTGTCACACTGTGCCTGATGGGGATGACCCTGGTGGAGATGTCTCCAACACTGGCAGACATGAGATGACGGACAGAGCCAAGCAGCCACATGAAGCTGGCTTTTGCATTTGCTAAACTGTCACAGCCTGCTTTCCTTTAAAGGCTGCAAGCAATGGGACCCACATCTAGACCCCCCACTGAAATCCCTCTGTTAGGTGAGGGGACAGGGAACATGCCTGTGGGTGTCCCATCAGCCTATGCAGCCCGGCATGGTGAGGGCTCCCCTTGCTCTGCTAAACATTGCCAGAAATATCCAAACAGCCAATGCCAAGCAGCACTTTGTGGGCACAGATGAAAAACCAGGACAGAATGCCACCAGTGTGGTTGACAACTCCCAGTCTGTTATTAAAGCATGGAGAGCGGTGAGGGCCATCATTCCAATAGCTGTTCCAGCTGCACCTCCAGTGACCGGCCCTGCCCAAGAGCATCCTGGCCCTTCTTCTTTCCCTGGTCACAATGGGCTGCACAAGCCCAGGGGATGCAACTCAGCTCTGCCTCCAACTTTTGAGGACTGCCAGGCAGTCACATCTCCTGGTCCTACCAGTGGCAAAAAATTTCTGCCAGCTCTCAAAATGCATGTGTGACGTCACTCGTACTTTTTCTCACTTAAATAACCTCTCTAAGAAGAGGTAAGCAGAGCATGCTGAATGCCAGCCCCCACCACTGAGGTGCTACCAGCCATGCTGAGCTATTCAGTGACCACCTTGGGTGGAAAACCCTCTCTGATAGTTCAAACAAATGATGCAGAAACTGCTTTGGACCTTCCCTCTGAGGCAGGAAGGCAAGCAATTCCTGGGCTGTAGTCAGTGAAATGGCATTGAGGAAATCTACAGGAAGAGCTGCAATAACAAGGCCTGAGGAGATTTCAAATGCATTTGTAAACCCAGCAGACAACAAATGAACAAATTAGATAGCATCTTCATTCAGCTGCTGGTTTGGAAATGGTTGGTGAGAAAACCAGCACTCAGCATGATGAACACGTGTTAATGACCATCTTACCGTATCGCGAGTTGAACAGAATTTCAACTTGTTTCCGCAAATGACTTAAAACGTCCCCTATACCGTCTGCAAAAAAATAAAACAATAGAGAGGGCTTGTCTGAGCAACCAGCTGCTTCTGGGGCAAGCAATGCATGGCAAAGGCAAGCAGCCCCTGACCTCTGGGAAAGCTGGCTGTATGGTTTTCATGCCCCCACATCAGTGCCAGTCATCTGACAGCTGCCTCCGAGCTCATCCCCTAGCAAGAAAGGGCAGGGATGCACCTGCCACAGAGGTGTGCTAGCAGCCAGAAACCAGAGAAAAAAAGGTAGAAAAGTAAATCCAGGCAAGATAGGGGAGAACAGAGCCCAGGCACAGGGCAGTGCCCTTCTGTGCTGAGGCTTTGGAGGCTGAAGGCTTTGCTGGGAACATAGGAAGCCCACAAAACGCAACCTAAAATACATCTGTGTTCATCCATCTTTCCAAAAACCTGCAATGATGGGTGATGCTTGGAGTTCACCGTAGACTCACCTGATCCCTCCATCTGCTTTTCTTCACGTCGAGAGTCCTCGCTTGGCCCCTTCTCTGTCCCTGATGAGTACAAATAGGGTTAGCAGCAGCAGGCAGCAAAACCAGACCAGACATGAGCAGGAGTTCTCTGGGTGCCCTACAGTCACTCAAATGCTCCCTCCCCTCACTGAGCTCTGAACACATGTCCCAGCAGAGGCTGGCCTGGTACCAGCATGCCAGAAGCTGCATCTGCAGAATAAACCCAGTGCCTACATACAAGAGCTCTGCTGGCCCTTCATCATGGGTTCTCTGGGAGAGACCCAGCAGGAGGAAGGGCAGCCACTGAGCCAGCATACATTCCACAGGTAAATTCCAGGTGTTAACCAGGAAGAGGGGCTGGGGTTTGCAGCATGCTGGGGACTGGGAAGGAGCAGCAGTGCCAGAAAAGCAATCAGTTAGTTTATTTGAGCTCTCAGCTGGCCTGACTGAGGCCAAGACACTCAAATTGGGTCCCAGCTCCACCACTTTGGCTCATAAATGGTATTTACTCGTTTCTGCACATGCATGAACACCATTGCCACCACGCAGTCTCCCACGTGCTTCATTTCTGGTACCTGCTCCTGTTTCCAGGATGTAGCTCGACTCCTCTGAGGCCATGTGTGTGGGCACCAGGTCATGCATCTCATCTAAACCAGGTGATCGGTCTGCAGACAAAAACCCATGGGCAACTTTTGTTCTGATGCCAGGGGCACATTGTTCCCAAAACAGAGCTCAGAAGGTTTTGGCCTATCAGCAAGGACTGAGTGAAGGGCCCCCCACTTCTGTGAGTCCCACACACCCCCAGAAGCTGCTCTGGGGATGCATCTGCCTTCTTTCTCCCCAAAACCACCCAGATCTCATCCCTGAAACACACCCAACCTCCTGGCCTGAGGGAAAGAAGCAAAAGTCCCTTCCTAACGTCCACAGAAGGTGAAGAGCAAAAATACTTCAAAATCATTTACTTGGCTTAATCCCATCTAGACACTCAGTTTTGGCTTAAAAAGTTAATGCCACTTAACTTAGCTACTACATGGGGGAAAACCACTCCACTTATGCTGCCTTCTTCCACAAAATCGCCACTCTTTGGGTTTCCCTTCCAGAGTTTATCTGCCCTCTTCCATTAAAACTGTCTCCCCAGATGCTAGGCTCTCCAATGCCCTCAAAAAGCCATCCAAATTCTTCAACTTAAATAAAGTTTCTGCTACTTTATACATGTCAATCAGGTCACTTCTGACCTCACGGGATAAATAATCCCAATCTAATCAATTTCTCCCTGTAGATGAGAACCTCTTTTCTGCTAGTCCTCCTCCCTGCCCTCAGCTGTATTCCGTCTGCTTGAACTCAATCTTTGAATAAGGTAAAAAAAGGTGGACTCTGGACTTGACGAATCATTTCCCTGGCACTGGAGAAGTGGTAATTACTCCCCCTGCTCCTTCTCCTCCTCCTCCCATGCACTGCTAGCTCACCACGTATTCGCTTTCTTCACTTCCATTAGCTGCCAAGTTGAAAATTAGAATGTTTGATGTACCACTATACCTTGTCCCTTCTCCTTCCCCTATATTAACCATACATAAGTCCATCCTACACCAATCCCAGAGTGCCTCCCCAGCTATCACCTTATTGAGGAGACTGCTACAATTTGGGTGCAACAGAGATTGGTGTGGTGAGGTTTGGTGTCACTGCTGTCCCCAGCATCACTCACCCTCAGACATGTTTGAGTCCTGTTGCTGCTCTTATTCTGGTAAGATTATTAATTAATGGTCGTAAAGCACACTGAAAATGCAAACTGCTAACAATCCATTCATTAAACCCTGAGGATCATCCTACCATTTGCTGTGCTGTCCAGGTCAGGTAAGTGGAAAACAACTCTCCCAGTTGCCCCTCAAGCACCTCATCTCCATCACCACCCATTGACACTGACTTCTGTGGGCAGAAATGTGGGGAATTTCCCCCATCAGTGTCAACAAATCCAACACATTTTCAGCACGTGCTTAATATTAAACCTACATTAAGCAGGTTAGACCTGTTCTTATGAATTCTTCATAACCAGGCTGGTTTTCTAAATGAAGGACCTCATCCAAAGCATCCTGCCCTCAGTACCTGGGATCCTCTCAGTCCATGAGTGAAGGAAAGCATCAAACCAAGCTGGCTTACTCCAAGAGAAAGGCAAGATAAGAAAGCAACAAAGGAGAGAGAAAACCAACAAAGAACCCTAAAAAACCATCCAATGCTCCCAGGAAATCTCAATATGCTTCTTAAAATGATTGTCAGCGAACGAAGACCACTGCATGTGCACAAGGGAACCTTCTATGCTGGGAGATACCCTGCTAATGCCTCTTATCAAAGCAAAATACTGAGACATGACGCAGCAGCACTGCCGGTACAGTGGCCACTGCACACAGACAGTACCCAAGCAGCTACCTGGTACGGTGATCTGGATGATGTCCAGCTCGTCTGGTTCGATTTTGATCTGCCTGATCCCACCTAGCTCTCCTGAGGTACCTACAGGGAAAGGCAACGGAAGGCAGTCGCCAACAGGATCCAGCAATGCCATGTCTGCCCACCATTGCAGCACCAATGCAGGGAAAGTGTGGCTAGCTGTGACTTCAGTGCCAACTGAGCATCCCGGATCAACAAGACTTTGGCCAAGTGGCATCAAGCCCATGGAATGGAGGTACCCAAAAGGAAACCTGTAGGCATGGCTTCTGCAAACAGCTCAGCTGGCAGGAACTGTTGGTGCCCATGAACTGGCTGCTAGCCCTTGTTATATGCTCATTTCCTGGTTTTCTTCACTTAAAATGAACTGGGCCACCAACAGGTGTTGGTGTGTCACCAGAGAAGCTGTCTCCAGTGGGTGCTCCTGGCATTTTTAATGTTCCCAAACTCATGCCTGGCACATGCCCCTATCTGAGAGGGCTGACTACAGCTGCATCACACCAGGATGTGACCAGCTGAACCCCACCAAAATTCATCCTGGCTGGCCCAGGAAGAGGTTGCCCATAGTGCTCAACCCAGCTTCCTCTTATCTCAAGATAAACTTCTTCACTTCGGATGGGATGGATCCACTGCAAGGGGCTGAAATCCAGCTTGCAGCTCAGGCAAGCAAGACAGTGAGGCTTCGTATGCTGTTTCAATGGGTCCAAGCTGCTAAATGTGGGGAAAAGCACTGCTGCTAAATGTGGGGAAAAGCACTTCCTTTTCATTCATGGTGTTCAGAACACTGACACAGCTGACTTCTCAGTGGTGGCTTCCAAAGAAACACAGAGACTTAAGACTCTCCTAGTTTTGCACTTATGTATGTGCTTAAGTCTCATTAGTTCAATTTATGCATTTTTGGGCTCCAGCTGGAGGGTCACAGTGTAAGAGCCTTCACCTCTGCATCTATCAAATGGGGATAAAGTCATTAGAGAACCGTACTACGGTGCAATCAGATGTCATACATCCAAGCTACTTTGCAGGCATCTTTCTCTAGTGTGTCCCCCAGTATCACTGTTTTGCAAGAGAAAATTGATTATTCCTCACCTGGTTCACAGCTTTCAGAAGCACTACACTTCTCAGACCTGGAAGGGAAAGGCAGACAAGAGAGGTGGTCATGGAGCAAGAAAAGAGAGAATTTGAAACCCAGTGGTGTGTGTAGGACCAACCCTGGCAAGAGGAGAAAACCCTGCCTTGCATCACAGAGTGCTGCAGGGCCTAAAAAGGGATCCCTGAGGTCAGCCAAGGTCCCAACAGTGGCATGGAATCCACGATTGCAAGGAAAAGTCATAGTCTGTGATTTTCCCTGCAAGTAAGCCCTGGTCCCGAACCCACCCTGGTCCTGCACCCCCACTGATGGCAGCCCTGCTTCTGGACACCACAGCAGAGAACCACAGCAGAAAGGTCTGGAAAGCAAGATACATTTTAAGCCTGAAATGTGGTTGTCTCCATCCCTTTGTGACAGAGAGCACTGCATAAGGTGTCATTACAATGTAGTTACTCATGGAGCTAAAGCAAATAGGGAGAAAGGAAAAAAGTCAATTGATTTAGTCAATATTTATTCTGCTTAAAGCTCTTTTCCCTGAAAACTGGGCACTGTCCCAAACTCACATGCTCAGGAATTTATACAAGGTGTTCAGCATACAAATGAGATTATTTTGCATTCTCAGAATGTGTGTGCTTTCTATCTCTCTCTTACACAAGAGCAACCATGGCTCTTTGACAGTAAGGGATCTGAGGAACCACTCTGTAAAACACACTCTTCCATGATGTTGGTCCTTCAGGGGGAAGGAAAAACCTTTTGAGCCAGGGCCATGCCCCTGTTGGCTCAGGAGTGATGTTCAAAAGCACTTCTCACTCACCTAAATCCACTCAGCAGCATCAACAGAACAAACCACAGAACAAGTCATAAGTACTCTTGAAATGTTTTTCCTAAATGTGGTATGGGCAAAAATGATCACTGGTCTAGAAGGTAGTGTATTTTACTACCTAGGAGCCTTCGGAAGGGTTTTAAACTCTCCCACTTCAGGTCAAAGTCAACATTTTACCAGGGAAATCTGGGAGGAGGGCTTCCCTGGGGAATATGTTACCCCTCACAGTCTCTGGCCTTTCTCCTGGAGTATTGCGCACTGCCCTTTTCCTGGAGTAGGACTCTCACCTGGGTGGACCATTGCTATGGAAATGCTCCTACCAAGGCACAGACGTTCCTCATTTGCAGGAAAAACAGAGTAAAACCTCCTGCAAACCCTCCTTTGAAGCTGAAGATACCCAGAGTGCTGGAGAAAAATGCCAGCCCTATGGACTGGGCAGGTCAAAAGGTCTCTGCCCTCCAAAGTTGTGATATTTCAGTGCTGGATACATTGCTGGGCTCATGTGTTGCCTGCCCTAACGCTGCAGGTTCCCCTGCCCAGAGCATGCACAGCATTTAGGGGCATGTGGCAGCCACATCCAAGGAATCAAACCTGAAACAGCACTGGGGAGAACCAGAGGAGAATCCAACCTGTCACAGGTTCATATCAACAAAGAGTCAAGAAATGAGAGGAACCCAAGAGATGCCATGGAGGAGGCAAGGACAAGTTACCCAGTATCCCTATCCTGAAGGGCAGAAGTTACCAACCCCAGCTGGTGGAGCTATCCGTGCTGGGCAGTGAGGCTTTGTGCTGGAAAGGCTAAGGAGCACTTCTCATCCCATCCATGACTGAGCCAGCTGTGTGAAGCAAGAGAAGGCTCCTTGTCTTAGAACAGTTCATATTGCTATAAACTGCTGCCCTGCCTCTCTTCTTTAAAGTGATTTTAAAGGCTAAATTATACCTTGCTTCCACTGAAGCAAGAATGAAGGAATTTGGGGCTATACAGAAAAAAACCTCCTGGATCTCCCAGTCGGGGTTGCAAAGTTGTATGCTAATTGCAATAATGCTCCACAGGCACTGCCAGCATGGACCTGTCTAGCTTGCGGCATGGTTGTAACAGAAACAGATACTCTTATAAAAAGCTTCCTGCCCTGACCTTTATTGAATCCACTATTAGTCTCTCTTTGAGCTTTATAAACAAGCAACACTTAATTAGCAGGATGCTGTTATGGTGTGGGTTGAGGGTGAATCCTTAGGTCATGTTTTAACACCAGAGACAGCTCTAGCAGACAATCTCAGCCTGCCCAGGCATGACCCCAATTTTATCAGTTTAGTTCAAAATCAATGATTCCAAGCTTTTGACTTGCAAAAGGATGGGGCTGTTCAGCCTCCTCCTGTGCTGGCTACCTGTACCATTGCAGTGGGATTTTACGGAGGCAGGAGACATCAATTCATCATCACTCACCTTCCCCCCATGAACCTACATCTCCCAGACACTGCAGCTTACTCAATTACACCCATGGCAACCTCCTGCACCCATTGCACATTGCTGATGGATACAGCAGTAACCTACTGGGCACATGAACACTCCCCAGATAACTCTCTGAGGGATGTCACTTTGCAGGAGACAGGGACAGAAGCCCCACTAACCTGTTGTTGGCCTGAGACGTTCCTGCCAGTTCCGTCACAACCCCACGGTGTGGCTCAGGTGAAATCTCCCTGAGGGGGCTGGAAGGCTCCAGCTTGGTTGGATCTTTGGTAAATTTGCCTCCTGGTGCCAGGTGTGCATAGTGGGTTTTGGGAGGAAAAGCAAAAACAGAATTAGTACCTGATGAGGTAACTTAGTCCCCTCCTAGTCCCAGAACTGTGGTCAGAGTGGAGGCAGGTTTGCAAGTATCATGCTTGCAAAGAGATGGATGCAGATTTAATTGGGTTTACATGTTAAAATAATAGCAAACCATTTGCTTAACTGTGCGTGTGGTGGGAAGCTCTCCCGGGATTGTGCATCTCTGGAAAGGGCTGGCTGCCAGGACAAGGTTCCAGGAGGTAGGGACTGGGGTCAGAAAACCCGGGGTCAGAAAACCCAGGGCCATGGCCCAGTACTGTAGAAGCAAACCCCAAAGTGGGGACAGCCCCGTCCCAAGGGGATGTGCTGCACTGGATAGGAGCTTCGCAAAAGCCAGAGTAGCGGTGACACAGGCAGTCCTGTCCTGCAGCCTCCAAGCCCCATGGGCAGTGACACAGAGGGACGAAAGCATCCTGCCACCATGAAAAGACTCCTCTCCCCCTTCCCTGTTCTTCAGCAGCCTGAAAGGAGCTGAAATAAAGCCTCAGCAATGACCTTGGAGATGAAAAGAGTAATGTGAAGGCAGGGTAGGAAATAAAATCAGGCAGGGAAGGTGAGCAAAGAGCTGAAGGATGAGGGCTGGGGGAAGGAGGGAAGGCGATTACACCATGAGGCTGCAGAAACCACAGAGGTGCTTTGTTTAACAGCTGCTGCCAAAGGCCCTTTGCTGGTCTCAAAGCACCACTGCAATATCCCCACCCTTCTAAAACATATTCCATCCATGGGAACATGAAGCCTCTTTCCCTTTGGTTCCAATCTGCAAAGAAGAGCAAGGCTCTGGCAATGGGATCAGCAGCAACATAGAGCCTTAAAGACACTATTTATGTACTGACAGTCCAAAAGGCTCCTTTTAATTTGTGCTTTCTATGGACCAAATCTTGTACTTGCAGCAGCAGAGCCTGCCTGAAGCTGCAACCCAGGGGAGTAGCAAAACTAGGTTTCCAAGCAGTGGTGGGTATTTTAATTAAAGTGTGAGAAAAAATATATGGGAAAGCTTTGGGATACTTTGCAGCTGGCAACTTAAAATACAGCTACACTCAGAAAATAGTGTCTCTGCAGAAATGGCACCACCTGACTCAGCAGGTGCCTTTTTTTTTTTTTTTTCCACATAGGCTGATGTGCTGATGAAAACCACAAAAAGACAGGTTTAATGGGTTTTGCTTCTGGTAGCCCTGCAGGGACCAGTCAGGAGAGACAGACGTGCCACCCACCCCAGTTCTGCTGGGCTTGCTTCCTCATTTCCTAATTTCCACTTGCAGCTCTCTGTGATGCAACCTCTGAGCTCATAGCACAGTGCTCTCCATCAGCAGCTCCTGAGCTGATAAACATGATGCCTCTCCCAGACACCATGCAGCCATTATCCAAGGAAAACCCAAACATCTCAAGACACAGTTCAGTGCTCCATCCCTCGGGGATGGGTTAAAGCTTAAAGAAATCCTTTTCCAGAGAAAAAAAGTCATTAATGGCTTTAGATGAAGAAACCCCCCATGCAGGTGGGACCACCTCCAGGCTGGCAGAGATATCTGAGAAGAAAGTGTATGGAGAGCTGCGAGTGTGTGTGTGTGGTTGGCAGCTCAGGGAAAAACCCCAAAACAACACCCCAACACTCCAAGTCTTTACTTGTGACCCAAGCTCAGGCAATCCAGGAGCTGGGCTGCGCATGATAAATTTGAATGCAGTGCCACATTATAGGTGTGTACAAGGGTGTGTGATGAGGGCACTGCTGGAGTGAGGGTCAAATTAGACAGCATGAGTACCTGTTTCCTTGTATCTGCCAAGAAGCACTTATCATGAAATCACAGAATTATTTGTGTTGGAAGGAACTTTAAAAATCATCTCATTCCAACCCCATCATGGGCAGAGACATCTTCTACTAGACCAGGTTGCTCCAAGCTCTGTTCAATCTGGCCTTGGACACTTCCAGGGATGGGGCATTCTCAGCTTCTCTGGGCAACCTGTGCCAGGGCCTCACCGCCCTCACAGTAAAGACTTAGTTTGTCTTCTCCAGCTCAGAGAAAAAGGAGTGAAAATACAAAGCAAAGAAAGTCAAAGAACTCCCTCCCCAGGGTTTTGTCACTGAAAAAATGGACTTTCGTTATTTGTCTTTTAACAACAGTCAGCAGCTGGTAGCACTTTCCAGACAAAAAAAAAAAAAAAAAAAATTACCAGTAAGGAACACAGCAGTGATTTTTCCCCCTCCTGAAAGCACAGAAATATATTGTGTGCTGCCTGTACTGCAGTTTAGCCTGGTGCAGGGAGCCAGCCCAGCCTCACACATCAGGAATTCTTGTTTAAACCCTCAAAACTCAGTTTTTAAGGGAAGTACAGAGCTTGCACTAATCCCAGGCACAGGCAATCTTGGCATGTCCTGGTGTAGGCACAGACAAGACGCCTCCTCACTGAGCATAACTACATGTGTTCTGCACTTCTGCTGCTTACAGGTGACATTATTTCAACTCTGCTTTCTGGATAATCTTTCAGTTTTGTGGGCAATAAATCAAAGGTTGTGGAGAACATACCTGTAAAAATTCTCTCATCAAACATCCTAGGAGGAAATGAAAAAAAAAAGAATATTAGAAATAGGTGCTTCTAAAGACTGAGTTGGAGGTTTTATTAATGAACAGTATTAAACCAAGTCAAAATATTAATTTTATTAATTCTCTAAGGGAATGAATTTTTCAGCTAAAAAAAAAAGGCCTTTTAGTCTGTTGTGCAACCAAGCAAACTTACAGTATATGCTTTTTAGCTGAAACACCTCTATATCTCCTTATAAGTCATTCTCTTAATTTAATTGACTTATTAAATGAGGCTGCTATAGGCTGGCTTTACCAAAAGGGACAGGAGGACCAAAGTAGCTGTTGATGGATCTTCACTTCCCGTCGCAGAGCATTGACTAGATGTCACCTGTCTCCTGAATATCATATTTTGGTGCTACCCACAACTTTGCTCATGGGAGCAAAGTGTGTCCCAGGGCCTGATCCAGACTGGTGCAGCCTGAGCAGGGTGGAAGAAAGTGACTCCTCTACCAGCTGACATCTGGAAAGCTAATTCCTTTTAGGATGCCTGAGTTCTGTTGATGTCAGTGATTTGAGTCCCCTTGGGAGCCTTAGCTGGGATTTTTCTGTGCTGTAGTTTCACACTTCTAGCAGGGGAACAACACAAGGCTACACAGCCAGGGACTGAATAAATAAATATATTATAAAGTAGATTTTCCTGACAGAGAAGCAAAGAGAGATTACACAGCACAGAGATAACTGGGAATGCCTCCACTCCTCCTACTGTAGTACATATGCACACACCAAGACACAGTGCTCAGCCTGCAGGTGATACATCCTCATCACCAGATATAGTGGATGCGCATATGATCAACAAAAAACAAGATGGAGGGGAATCCCTGTGCATCATGAATATGGATGTTCCTCTCCCCACCCAGACACAACTCTCATCCACCAAATGCCATTGGAAAGGGTTGTGTTGTGATTGGAGGGTGCTGTAACTACCCAAAACGCTTGGGGTGGCATCGGCAATGTCTGGGGCCATCATCACTTAAAACAGGGTTGGAAGGACTTGGGAGTGACCATGGTACAGCCAGCCCTGCCACACTGTTGCAAAAAGAGCAAGAGAGATGAAAACCAGAAGTTTTGAAAAAGGGTGAAATGAGTTTCGGGCGTCAAAACAAATCTTGTGAGCGTGGAGGGAACACAGCTCAAATCCCAGATCCCCTCAAGCCATGCACTCCCCCTTGCCTTCCTCACCACCCACCTTTTGATAATAAAATGGATGTTGTGCCTCTCCTCCAATATCCGCTTGAGTTTGGGGACACCATACGTGCAAGGTCTTTTGAAGGGTATTTTGTCCGGGATGCCAATGATCTCCACTGCCTCAGGGTCACAGGCAATCTTCCGATATGGGACAGGGACCATATGGTCTAACCCCAAGGCTTCGGCTGAAAGGCGAACACATTGATTTTATTCACACAAGCACTTTTTCCTTTACAGATACTAAAATGAAGGTGTAAAGGCTTGAACTCAAGCAGAGCAAGTGCCTTCTGTCCTCTTCTTTGCTTCCACCAGAACATGAGCCCTGCAATCAGATCTTCCATGGGAAATGGGACATCAAGGAGGAAAGTAGCAGTAAACACAGCTAATGATGTCCTCCAAAACTCCCAAACATGCCCAGTGATGTTGAAGCCAGGGATGAGCCACATGCCATCCTCAAACTCCCTGTGACCCACCACACCACAGCAGGTTTGTGAGCTCTTTAACTTGCAAGCTGCATAGCACATGGAATCATAAAATCATTAGGGTTGGAAAAACCCTCTAAGACCAGTTCCCACTGTTAACCCAGAAGTGCCCTGTTCACCACCAAACCATGTCTCCAAGTGCCACATCTACATGTTTTTTGAACATTTCAAGGGATAGTGGCTCTACCACTGCCCTGGGCAGCCTGTTCCAGTGCCTGATCACCCTTTCAGTGAAGCAATTTCCCCCAATATCCAATCTAAACCTTCACTGGAGCAACTTGAAGCCATCTCTAATTCTGTCACTTTTTACCTTGGAGTTGAGGCTGATCCCCACCTAGCTACAACCTCCTTCAGGTAATTGTAGAGAGTGAGATCTCCCCTGGGCCTCCTTTTCTCCAGGCTGAACCCAAACAGCTCTCTCAGCTGCTCCTCATCAGACTTATGCTCCAGACCCTTCCCCAGCTCTGTTACCCTTTGCACACACTCAACCACCACATACGTAGATCATACGTTAAAGGGCTCATCTCAAGCCCATATATAAATCAAGCTAACACAGCACACTTCTGCAGCCCATCTATAACTCATGAATTACACAGACTGATGGGGATGGCACAGGTGAAAAGCCAGCCCATCAGCCCATTCCCAAGTGATTTCCCAAACTGCCACCTGCCCAAATGCCCAGTAGCTACCCCAAACGCACTGCCCGTGGCAAAGGGAGCACCCATGACATCTGTAAGACATGCAGATGGAAAAAAAGGCAGCTGCAGTAACAGCACCCTTCTTTTTACCTGCCATGATAACGTCAAAAGGGCCACATGTCACCACTCTCAGTGCCATGGGTTCTCTGATCTGGCATGCCACAGTCCTAGCTGGAGCTGCATTACAACCCAGTGATAAATTTGTCGATGGTGGAGGGGGTGTTTCCAAATGGAAATATTGACATAACCTTCAGCAGACACCCAGAGACTGGAAGCTGCTGAGTTATATGTGTTAGGAAGAGCAGGGAGCTCTAGCATATGGCTTCTGCTGCTGTGTTAGGGAACAAAAATGATTGCTATATAATGATATGCAATCCACAAGCGCTGCAGATGCCTAATGGGATATTAACTCCTACTCACCATATCTGCTGTTAAACAGAATTTGCACGCACTCCCTAAGGGTGTTGATATCTTCAGTTTCTTTTATGAAACTGTCCCACTTATCTATCAAAACAAAATACAAGAAATAAGAAAATTCCATATGGTTCGTACACAGCAGATGCACTTTTCTCCCACAAAGCGGTGAGAAGCAGGAACAAGACTTTGCTGCTTTAAAAATGATTTCCCTCTTCCTGAGCAGATTTTGCCAGGCTGGCAAATAAGGTCTGGGCTTTCCAAGCCCCAAGCACCCTCTGGGGCATGTGCAAAGCAGATTCCTAAGAAATGACCCCATACAATTTGTAAACCCTGGAATTAAAGACCCTCTGGGACAGAGCCAACCCCACCTGGAATGAAGCTTTGAAAGGAACAGCCATTTCACACTGGAGTTTTTTGCTCACCTCCTCTTTCCCAAATTGCCCACCCATATTTTTTTCTCCTCTTTAAGGCAGGCAGGTGAGAGTTTTGATGGAAACACATCAGCATTTTTAGGCTGCATTTTCCTTGGGTGGAGAGGAAGTGGGGAAATGGCAGTCTCCTCCCCACTGCTGATCCCTGCAGACACTGCTGCAGAATCACACCGGGATTAGTAGGTTTTAGTTATTTTGAAAGCATGCCAAGTTTGCAGCAGGTATGTGCTGTTTGCAGCTGGGGCAAACAGCCTCTCCCAAAGCTGTGCCTTCCTGTGCAGGAAGTGATGTGAATTCCCACCCAGCTGGCAGTGCTCAACCACCACTGGCAGCATCTTAGAGATGGCAGAGATCGACCTGAGCAGAGATGAAGGTCTTGGCTGCAATGTGAGATGTTGCATCAAGGAAGGGGAAAAAAATCCCCTCCTGCATCAACTCCAGCATTGCTGAGTCCCTGCAAAGCATGCAGTTCCTACAGGGCTGGGAGACTGCTAGGGAGAGATGAGAGGAAACCTTCCCCTAAGAGATGGCTGCCAGCCGCTGCCAATGACAGACACAGACCTGTTTTGTCATGGACAATGGAGAAGAGGATGCGCTTGGATGAGTGCACATTCTGGATGAGGGGTCCTCCGGAGACTGATGATTTCTGTCCTGGACAAGGGGGGAGACAAGGAGAAAGGGCTGATGAGAGCCTGACCAATGCTCCAGGCATCCCTACAATATCCCAGGTGCTGACCCCCACCAGTGACACTGACCCATCCCTTCTGTGTCTCCTCCATGCACTGTGGCCTCTGACTCCTGGCACGGTGCTGGCTAGACCGACCCCTGCCATCCCTGTTCCAGCTGCCCTTCTACCTGGTGGTGCAGTACCTGGGGCAAAAATAGAGATGTTCCCTGTTGGCACCACACAGGGAAGGGCTGGGGCAATGCAGCATGGCAGGGGCTCCTCTCATATCCATTTGTGCCACGCTCTGCACTGATTTTCGTCCGAGGACTGCCAGAACACCTGGCCTGTCCCCTGACAGCGCCAGGGGCAGGCTGCACACAGGGCCCTCATCTGAGAGAAAACTCTAGGCTATTACCACAGCAGTCGCTGTACTCCTGTGAGGAAGGCACCTTCAGCTCTCCCGCCGGCCGGGCCAGAAGAGCCTCCCCCACTGTGGTTGGCCCGGGCAGCCCCGATGACATCTCCTGCTTGAGGTCAACGGCGACAGGGGTGGGCAGTGAGACGCTGTATAGGAAGTTGGTGACAGCAATGGCGGAGGGGGTGTCCTGGGTGGCAGGCTTGGCCATGGGGCCGTTGGCACTGGAGTCTCGGCTGCCCTTGGAGGCGAGGGAGGAACAAGTTAACTCAACGCTGGGGTTGGGCTCTCGGCTGGGCTCATCTGCCGGCCTGAGGGGAAGGAAGGGAGAAGAGGAGGGAAAATAGGTTCCTCTGGGCCCATGGCACTGCTAAGCTGCAACACACAAGGATGTGGAGGGGTAGGAGAGCCGTGCCCAGGAGGGTGAAACACGCTGCACCACTGGCTGCCAGGTTCCTTGTTGATGAGGGCCACAAAGACAGTTAGAGTGCTGGAGCACCTCTCCTATTTGGAAAGGCTGAGAGTTGAGATAGTTCAGCCTGGAGAAGAGAAGGCTCTGGAAAGAACTTACTGCAGCCTTACAGTACCTTAAAGTACTGGCGTGCTGCAGAGGGACTTTTGACAAGGGCAGGGACTGACAGGATAACAAGGAATGGCTTCAAACTGAAAAGAGTAGGTTTACATTTGACAGGATGAAGCGAATCTTCCCTGTGAGGGTGGTGAGGCACTGGCACAGGTTGCCCAGAGAAGCTGTGGCTGCCCCACCTGTGGAAGGTTCAAGGCCAGGTTGAACAGGGCTTGGAGCAACCTGGTGTAGGGGAACGTGTCCCTGCCCATGGCAGGAGGTTGGAACAAGATGGTCTTTAAGGTCACTTCCAACCCAAACCACTCTATGGTTCTATACTATGATTCAGAAGTTACATTTATCATCCAACCTCCAGAGCATCTTGAGGCACCTAGACCATTCTTTTCTTCTTTCAGTGCATCTCGTCAGTCGTCTGGTAGTTCAAAGCATTTGTATTAGCTATGACAAAGCCGCCCAGCCCCTTGCCTGATGCATTTAAGAGGCGAAGCCTGGTGTGACCACAACCACTTGCTTCCATTGTCTGTGCCAGTCCCCAGCACCCATGGCACATTCAAGGGTGACCTCAGCCAGCCCAGAGATGAACCTCAGACTGAAGAAACCCAAGTGCTTTGCATGAGACAGGGGGCCATGAACTCACAGACAGCTCAATTTCTGCGTCATACTTCTAGCCGTCTCAGTCTCATTTTCCAGAAGTGCCAAGTCATCAGAGGAGGTATTTGGTAGTGCTCAGCATTTCACTGAATGGATCTGAGGTGCTGCCAGCTAGGCAAACACAAGGAAAATTCACTCAAAACAACTGAACCCCTAGTGTAAGCACAGCCAAAAGGGGGAGTTTGCCCCATCACAGTCCCCCGCTTCCTTCCTTGACTGGCATTACAAAATCCATTTCAGCCTGGGAAGACACTTGCAGCATTTACCCTGGAAACCCCTCTGGAGACAGAAAAGCACTTAGCTTACTGCAGTGGAAATGCTGGCAGAGACATGTAAAAGGATGCACTTAATCTGTATGTTTACATGCACTTATAGGAACAAGTCTGAAATGGTCTCAAACCCCCCAGCATGAATGAATCTCTCTGCAAGGCTGGGTTTGGCATGGCTGGACTTAGGTTTGTGGGTCTTGGGGAAAAGTTGGTACATGGGACGGACCCTCTTGCCTGTGCCACACAAAAACGTCACCATCTACCTGCATTGTAAGAGCCGCTATGCCAAGGACTCACTGATCTCTCGCCCGTTGTGGATCCCCAAAATTACCTTTTAAGCCTGAAGCGGATACTGTGGCTGTGCTCTAGGATGGCCATCAGGGATTTCACATCGTACTCCATGGGTTTCTTAAAGCTGACACCCTCAGGCAAGCCAGCAACTGCAAGCGAGCCCGGCTCTTTCAGGAACCTCTCATACGGCAAAGGGACCACACTGCTCTTCCCTATGGCTTCACCTGGCGAGAGGGCAGAGTTACACACTGACAAACACCCACATCCCCAGCCATGGCTGGCTGGAGCAGTAAATGCAAGAGCAAGAAATACCAACAGAACCATTAGAAGAAGACAACCCATTCTTACCTCTGCACTGAGCACGCAAGGTGCTCCAAGCTCTTTCTAAAAGCACCAATTAACAAAAAGCTCATAAAAGCCAATAATGAATGATGTCTCATTATTCAGGCTGCAAGTAAAGTCCTCAGCTGGGGTCACCTGGCACAAGCTGACCCCAGGGAGCTCCCAGAAATGTGCCGGTGAGGTATGTGACCATTGGCAAGGTGGGATGGAGCCAAAAGCTGACAAAGGGCTCATGATGATTTTAATCTCATGTTTATGGAGATATTCTGGGAATCTTATTTTCAGTCAGCTTTCTTATTTTACCTCCTGAAAGAATGAGACGTAGTTTGATTGCTGGTGCTGTCAAGCAGCCTTGATGCACTTTGACAGACAAGGAAAAAACCCCTCAATAATTTCCACCCCGCCATTCATAGGCAGCTTGAATAATAATAAATTTGACTGCACAATTGCCTCCAGTAGCCCAGAACTCTCACCTGCTCCCCTCGACAACAGCCATGGAACCCTCCCATGTCCCCACCACATGGGTCTGGCTCCATTTTACCTCTGACACCAAAATCTTTGCAAGGAATTGGGTGCACACTGCTTTCCCTTCCCTGGCAGCAGCAGACAACCAGCAAGCATTGCCATTATTCAGGGTTTTTCTAAACGAGATAAAGAGCCCACATGCTTGAACCAGGGCTGCTTACAGTGCTCTCCAGACAGGATGCTGTCAGAAAAACAACCCTCTCTGAATGGCTCCAAGGAATGGCCAAAACCCTCCAGCCACTATCTGTGAAAAATTATTTGGAAGCCAACCCAAGCCACTGCAATCAACAAACCTGGTGCTGAAAACATGAAGCAGAAGAAACAGCCATACAGGAATGAGACTTGTCTGGCAAAGCAGTATCCAGATGCAGAACATCTGGCAGCATGGCATGGTGTCCTGCACCTTCATCTCCAGACCAAGGGACAGGCAGAGAAGATTATGGGGTGTTTAAGTCACTGTGGGATTTTACATTGTGGATTCTCTTTAAATATTTTCTTTTAACTCTCTTCTTAAAAAAATCACCACAAACGCCACACCTAAAGATCTTACAGAAACCCTGTAAATCTTGTGACACTGTTAGCAAGTCTTTATTAAAAGTGATTTCTTTAACATGTTCTTTGAAGGAGTATGTGATAACTAACAACGTGCAACTTGCACAAGCCATCAAGGTTCTTTATACGTGGGATGGATAATAGTTTAATTAAGACAATAACTGAAGTTTCAGAAAGAGCCTTTGAACGACATGAGTTCACCTTCTGCAAACTGAGTTTCTCTGCCCTGACGCGCTGGCTCCAGCAGCTCTCCACCACCTCTCTTTCTGAGGAGGAAAAGCTCCTGATGCCTACAGCGGCTCCTTATCAACCCAATGCCCAAGAACTTCCCAAACATATTTTTACAGGGAACATGTTACTGTCAAAGTGACCTTCACAAGCCTTGTGCTGCAGCACAGGTTTAGCTAAAGAGAGGCAATAATCGTAAGTAATGCTTGTTTAATAGAAGCCAGTGGTAATCAGTCATCCTGTTGGTGCAGAGATTACCTGCCCTGGAGGGAATCTTTTTGACTGAGCATTTTCTAAGATATTTTGTTTCCAATCCCTGTTGATGGGAGGAGACTGAAAGGATAAAAAAAAAACACCCCTGTAAGAATGGTAACTCTTAATTTCTCACAGTCCTCTCAGTGTTGGAAACAGAATCACCCTGGGGCATGTATTATCTCCTGTGGTATTTCTCCCCATTCAACCAAAAGAGTCTCTTTCCAGTGGGAATGCTGGGAGGGAAGCATCTGCTAGGCTGGTTTCATTGCAGAGCAGCTCAAGGATGGAAGCAGCTGATCCTACTGAAGCAGCAGCAAAAGCAAAAGCAGAATTATACCCAATGCCAGAGCCAAAACCACTGGATCGCAGATGCCTAATCTCTTCCTGCTATGGCAATGCCAGCCACCCTGGTCTGGGGACCAGCTTGTCGCCACGCACCTCCACAGACCTCAACAAGGTAAAGAGCATCGCAAATCATCTTGACGCATGGGCTGCCTGCCTGGTTTGTACACCCCATGCAAATGCACCCTGATCAAGCTTTTTTAATGCCATTATGCATTTATGGTATGTCAGATTTTAATTATTCTCATATTCCCAAAAGGACAGCAAAGCTTAGCACTCTCCCACCAGCAGTACAGTAAGACCCACAGCTTAGAGAGGGGATCCATCAGCACCCTCCCCATCCTATTCCCTTGGCGCTTTTGCATGATCCCTTCCCTCACACTTGGGCTCAGCCTTTGGAAGGCAGCAAGGGGATCTGATTTCCCCTGTTAATGAGAATATTGCCTCCACATCCATTGAATGATTTCAGAAAACTTCAGTGACTCTCTGTCGTGGCGGGGGAGGGATGCCACCTCCTTTTTCTGTGTGTGAAGCCTGTGGCAGGTGTGACAGCCAGCAAGAGCAACTCCTGCATGTGAGACTAGGGCAGTTTGTGGTAGCTCCCATTATCCCCCTTCTTTTGTGTGGAAATGCTCAAACCCTGCACACAAACCTGGGCAACACCTGTGCCTTGGGCTCAGGGAAGACCTGCACAGCCCTGGCAGGGCTCTACTAGGCTCTGAATCCTAGATGATGATGGGGAGCTGCACCCAGGAAAGCCAAACACCGAATTCTTCTGCTGATGCAGGCACAGGACCTGAACTTCCCTGAAGTTCACAGTGGGCTAATGCACACCGCTGAGCATTATGGGAGAATATTGAGGCTCGTTGCCCTGTTTTCCCAACCCAACCTTGCTTTTCCTACCCACACAGCATAGCCCTAGAGGTACTGCCAGAGAACAAGCTGGCAGCATGGCTGCTACCTCTAGCTGCCCCATGGGGGCTGCAGTGGATCCTCCTGAGTGAGAGGAAGGCACTGCTGCCACTCAAGCCACCACAGACTGGGCCTGGAAGGAGCTCTGCAACCCACTGGGTTCCATATCAACAGACGTATGGTTATCTACATTTTAATTTCAGAAAGTTTATTTCCAGGGATGATGCACGTGCTGGAACAGCACCAGCTTGTCTCTTGAAGCTGGGGCTGCAGGGCCACCTATTAAAAAATAATCTTTTTCCTTCTACATAGACTTGACAGGGAAAGGGGGGAAGTGAGTCTGCAGAGCCCCAACACGGCACTATGAAAAAGGTGCAATGGATGCAGTGTCAGGGAAAAAGGTGTGTTTGGAAATCCCACTCAGGGCACAGCTGAGGCTTCCCCTGGTCAGGGGTGACAAAGGATGCTTCCCCCAGCATGGAGATTTTTTTGGGCCTGTTTGGAGCACTGGAAAGTGAAGAAGCACTGGCCAAATCCCATCTCAATGCAATGCTAACCCTATGCAGGAGCACATCCCACCACACCACCCCTGCCAGGCACCAGCAGGCACTGCAGGCACCTCCGCTTGCTGGGGAGCCAGGCTGGTGCTGAAAGCCACATCTGATGGCAGCACTGGGCAGCTCAAAGAGCCCCAGGGGCAATTCATAACCCCAAAGGGAAGCATGAAGGTTCTTACTATAAAGCACATCAAACACTTCCTCTACCATCTTCCTGAGGAGGTACACGTCTGATCCCTGGTCCGGGGAGACCCTGAGCACCCTTCGCCCACACTCCTTTGCCTTCTTCTGCACCTCTGTGTCCTCTTTCCTCTGCTGGATTCCTGTGGGGGGAGAGGAGAAAATGGGAGTCGCTGCAGTGAGTTCATGGGTGATGACTCTGGCTGGGCAGATGGTCTTCCACCCACCCCAGCCTCCCATCTCACATGAGATCATGTCCCTCCCAGCAGTCCCTGATGTGCAGGAGAAGGTACTGGCATGGGCCGTGGTGCCAGCAGCAGGGTCGGTCATCCTGTGCCCGCCCTGCCTTTTTCTGCTTTTCCCATTCAGCTGCACTGAAACCATTGTGATTAATTAGGCAGCACACTTCTTTCCTCTGGTTTCAATCTGCTTAGCCTTCAATTTCTCAGGAAAAGAAAATCTGCCTTTCTTGGAGACTTTTACCCTTCAGCATCACGTAGCTCAGTAATACCAGCTATTTCCTGCTAATTTCCCCCATTAAACTTCAAATAAAGCACTTCTTTGGCAGTGACTTCCTTGCATCTCTAAATGCACAGAAAATTAACCACTACAAGTACATTACTCTGTTCTATCCACAGTGATTCACAAGGGATTTTCAGTGGAGAAGAACTAATTCCTTCATCGTCCTCAACAGCGTCCTGTCAGTGATTGGCACCTGGGTGCTCAAGAAGGAGCTCATAGATACCTCCTGTGGAAAAAGCTTGTGGCTGGGACAGCACTGAAAAGGGACAGGTCAAGAACCACATGGGATACCCCCAGAACTAGCACCTTACTTTTAGGTTATTGAAGTGAAATTACTTATGTTCCAACCCAAAACACATGCTTCTGTCCCAGTATTGTTAAAAGAACATTAGGCTTACATTCACGGTGTATATCAGAGTTTTTTGGATCTTTATCCTGTGTATTTTTAAAGCTTTATCGTGTATTTCTTTCAAGTGCTGCAACACTCGAGCTTGCTCTGAAGTACCTGATCAGGTGGCACTGCTGTCACAGGGAGTAGAGCAGAGGGTAGGACCCTCAGCCAGAGCAACCCTGTTACTTGTCAAAGATGTGTGTTCTTATAGCCCTGAGCTTGGTCTCACTCCTGATGTGTTTGGTGAGGTCACTGGGACCCTTTTAACATTGAAATAGAGGCATTAACAAGAATGTAAAACAGTATGATGAGCTTAATTTACTCTTCTGTAATTCAATAATCTTGTGAATGATACAAATGAAAGGACATTCCCTGCTTAGCAAAAACTTCTCTAGCTCTCTAATTGTCCTACTTTAGTTTTGTCTGTTTGATTCCCCTTTTCAATACAAAACCCTAAGAGTGTGGGACAAGAGGCAGAAATATAATCGGTCTTCAAAGTAGGAATGTGGTGAACAGTCCTAAATCAGGACAGCAGCACTTCTCTTGGCTACTCAGAGGGATATAGAGTCACACCAATGAAGAATTGGGTCAGTCAAAATTTATTACTTCTTGAGAAAATATGTACAAAATATATATAATTAATAAGAAAGTAGACAGCCACTATGCCATCTCTGGCAAGCTCTGCATGCCTCCCATGGCATGGCAAAACAGGCCCTGGAAAATTTTTTGAGGTGTTTTACCGGGTGGTGAAAAGCATATACATCCGCACCCTCCAACTACTGCCTCTCCCACCATCTGGGCATTAATGCTCTTCTGCTGACATTAATTCTGATCACTGTCAAGTCCCCCTGCGCACCAGGAAAGGCTGAGCCGGAGGTTCAGATGAAGGAAGGTGTTCAAGTGAGGTCTGCACACCCAAAGAGATAAGAGGCTTCTTACGTCTCCCAGTGATGTCTGCTTTAGATTAATTCAGATCTTTCTAAGAGGGCAGCAAGACCATAAATCAGAGGCACTTCCAGGGATGCTTTCCACTGTGTGCCAATTGCAAGAATTATATGGAACAGAGTTGAGCATGGACCATTTACAACTCAAGACAGAGTTATCACTTTCATCCTGTCTCCAGCATCAGTTGCTTCGCCCAAACGTCATCGTCAAGATTTTGTGTTTTCAATTGGACATGACTATTTCTTTTTGACAAAGGTATAAACGAAACCAAAGAGAAGGGAATCAGGATCTAGTGCCAGGTGCCTTACCCCAGCACAGCAGTAAGTCACCGACCAGGATATATCACAGAATCAGAGAAAACTGGATTGGAAGGGACCTTAAAGACCATCTCATCCCAACATCCAGCCATGGGCAGGAACACCTTCTACTAGACCAAGCCCTATCCAACCTGGCCTTGAACACATGCAGGGATGGGGCAGCCACAGCTTCCCTGAGCAACCTCTGCCAGAGTCACACAACATTCATAGGCAAAAGTTTCTTCCCAACACCTACACTAAATCTCTCCTCTTTTAGTTTAAAACTGTTCTGCCTTGTTCTATCACTATCTGCCGGAGAAAAAAGTCACTCTCACTCTTTTTCGTAAGTCCCTTTAAAGTATGGAAGGGGCTCTAAGGGCTCCCCGGACCCTTCTCTTCTCCAGGCCTAACAATCCCAGCTCTTTCACCCTGAGAGAACTCCTTCCCACTGGCCACTCCACTGCCATTCACATCCTTTGGGTAGTGGGAAGGGGAGGCAGAGCTGTCCATGAATGTGAAAGACATCCTACAAATGCATCCTGTCCTGCAGAATGCAATAGAGGATAACTAACGGCATCCCTTCTGGGTGCAAGTGGAATGCTCAGGGCAGCAGGAGGAGGGGCAGAATGGAGCCGTGGCAGGGAGCTGTTCCTGTAGAGCCATGCAGCAAGCAAGCTGAGCAGACAGTGAACTGGGCAGTTTCACAGCACTGGTGTTGTCACCAGAGCAAACCCTTCCTGCAGAATCTCTCCAATGTATTAAGCAGCTATATGGTTTCTGTCAACATCTTGTGTGTGCATATACAGCCAGGTCGTTTCTCTCCCTTCACATCCCACTGTGGGCAGTGTGTGGGAGCAGATCTGAGTCTGATGTCCCCAGCAGCACCAAAATCAGACCCTGTCCCAGCTCCTGCATGGAGTAGGGAAAGCAGCAGCTGTCGTGACGGGGATGATGTTCTCCAAAAAATGTGGGTCGCTATCCATAGCATGGCTTCCACCTTCCCCTCAGCTCCCAAGCTGTTTTTGGGGAGCTGGCAGAGACACAGAGCTGAGACACACAGGTATCCCTCAGATACCTGGCAAATCTGATCTGAGATGGGGGGGGGACACAGCTTCTGCTCAAGGCATCCTGTCACCACTGTTTATCCCTCAGAAATATAAGCAATTCCACAACCAACACTTCCAGCTACCAAATCCATCCCTGTTTTTCCAAAACCAGGAAAAAAGCTTCAGACCAAGAAAGCCTCTCTGTTCCTGGCGGATCACTAGGACAAACTATTTCTGCTAAGTCCTCAAAAAACACTCCAGCCCTCCTGCAGCATTGCTGGAGGCTAACGGCACCAGGGGAGCAAGCAACTATCCAGGCCTGTGCCGCCTCAGGGATGCTTTTGGAGAGAAGAGCCAGGCTCTCCCTGGGACAGGAGAGGCTCTGCTCGCAGTTCCCACCCACCAGCACTTCAACCACTGCTCAGCCCCAGGGACAGACAGACAACACGGCAGTGCCCCCAAACCACAATCCCTCCATGCGTGCTGGGAGTCCCAGCTTGCACAACTGGAGCACCCACCTTGGCATGGGAGAAGATTCCCAGCAGGGGATACTCACTGCAAAACTTCTGGAAGTCGGCCTGCAGCTCCTTGTGGGTGCTGAGGAAGACCCGTCCCTTTTCAGTGCCCACCACAAAGGCACTCTCCTCATGGACAGCGATGCAGGCTACCTCTGCATTCAGCTTGGAGAGCGCTGAGCACTGTGGGAGGCATCAGGTTAGTGCAGCACAGGATGGGAGAGCAACCCCACTTCCCAACCCTTGCCATTTCCCAGTGAGATTTTTTCTTCCTATCAAAAGATTCCCTCATCAAAAGATTCCCCCATCAAAAGCAATGTTCTGGTTTGGGCCAGGATTTCATGGGTTTATGACATACCCTAAAAACTTTGGTGTCTTTACAGCTCCACAAAGATATCCAGCTGAGCTATGCTTTGCTGTAAAACAAGAACTATTTACTCACCATTTCACTTCACTTCTTCCTATCCTAAAAGTAAACATTTTATAGCATTTTTTTTTTTTTTAAAATTCCTGTAAGAAAACAAAATAAAAAACCCACACCACAACCAGTAACAATGTTCCACCAGCTCTAATGAAATAAGGAACACAGGAACCTTATTTCAGCTGCAGAACACTAATATGGTCAAAGTCTGGATTAGCTGAACGATTTTTCTTGTACAGTTATGCAAAACAATAAAGAGATGGAAAAGACTTCCTCTATTAATCCATTTTATGTAACATGCACTTCCTGCTCTACATAATACACATGTATATGCCTTTTTATTAGTACTTTTTATTTCATAATAGTTACCCAGTGCTGGCAGCCTGAGCCATCTTCCCATAGCTACAGCACTGGTGCTAGGAAGATGTTATCCCCAGGTCATGATTTAAAATGGTAAAAAAGGGGAGATTTTCCCAGCGGTGGCCACAGATAGACATATCAACAGCCCCATGAAGGGGTTGGAGGATGCTGGCAGCCAGGGAGGGAGCAGGAAAGCGTGGACCAACCTCCTTGAGCTACCTTCAGCACACTGCACATATGTACAGTGAGCTTCACTGGTGTGGGCCTAAACCAGTCTCTATACCTGGTCATTTTACCTACTGTTCACCACCTGCAAAGAGACACTGAATCAAGTCCCCTAAAATAAATATTTTTAAGAAACCTCCTTTCAAAATCCAGTAGCAAACACAAGTATTTCGCTCAAAAAGCCCAACACCCAAAAAATAAACACAACTAAAATATGTGAGATTTAGAGGCAGACCAAATCCAAGCCCCAAGCCCCAAGCCCACTTTGTGATGTGCACATGGTCCTGTATTTATTTACCAGGCACACAGGCAGCTAGGCTTCAGTGGGAACGGAGCCTGGCACTAGAGAAGCACTGGGAGAAAGGCTGAATTTCAGAAGCAGCCCGGCTCCCTGGCCCCTGTGTAAACACCCAATGAAGACTGTGGAATAATGTATATTCATTAACAAGCCAAACTATGATAACATAGTATGCTGTATGGGATGGCATGTATATAAATCATCAAAGCTGCTTGGGGTGTGTCAGCTCCCAGGAACCTGCTCTTTTAGTGGGGCAGTGATGTCAAAGAGAAGAAAAGTGGTATTAATGAAAACAACCTCTACCTGCAGAGAGAAGAAAACACATCATAGATAAATGCCTTACATATGACTTGACTTTAAAAATGAAGGGCTATTCAACACATCTCATTGCATTAGACATTTGTTACTACACATACACTTTCCCTTCTTGATCACATTCACAGTTAAAAATAAGATTAGCTCTGGTCCATGAGACTTAATCCAGACAGTTATCTTGTTTATGTAAGCACAGCTGACTTAGGAAAGGTTTCCACAGGGAATTCTATGTCAAAATATATGAAAGTTATTTTCTTTGTTTGGAGAGATAAAAAAGCCATTGTTCTGATGTTGTGTAAAAGCGCACGGTAATATTGGTAAAACAGCATGAAAGAAAAAAAAGCCAACCACCCTACATTCAGTTGATTCCAACATAAATGTTAATGGGAAAACAATACGCATCTGAGATTAACTTGGGCTGGCTTTCTGATCCTTACAGCTGTCAGGGAAGGAGAGGGTTTTTATTTCCCAGTTCCAGCAGCTCCCCGCGCTTTCCAGTAGCAGAGAGGAACAGGATGAGCCCACCAGCTCTCCCGTGCCAGCCTTGTGCCCAGCCAGCCCTGCCAAATGGAGGTCAAAGGAGGGAGGGGAGTGGGGACAGGGATGCCACTGGCCTCTTACCATGGAGTCTAAAGCAGACACTAAGCTGGTGATGATTTCATCTTTCTGGGGAAAAACCATATTCCATTGGTCAGCTCTAGAGGTGGTGAGAGTCGCATCTAAAGGCTTCCCTGCCAGGGCCATATTCACCTGAAAATAGAAAAAAAAAAGAGCTATGTATCACTTTTACTAATGGAGAACTGGTGCTGAGCATCACACACTACCATGGCGTGTCATGGGACCAGTGCTGGCATGGATACACAGTGGAAACTGAGGCACGGAGAGAGGCCAGGGCAGCCTGAACATCACAATCCCCCTCTGACAAGGCACATAATTACAGATGCTGTTGAGCTGTAACCAAATGCTGGAGCCAGTGATGTGTGTCCCAGCAGAAGCCAGGCTACCTCTGCCCTTGGGGCTCACTCCCAGGGAGTTTCCACCACTGCGCAGGGTGCACTGGACCAGCTGCATGGTGGTACACCCCAGATGTGCAGACTGAGGCCGTGCAAGCCAGAGGACACAGTGCTGAAGCAGATGTGAAGCACTTCTGTGCCTGAGCTCTGACAGCAGCTGTGAGCTGCATCCCCACAAGGGGACACCATGCCAGCCATCTTTGTGCCTTCCTGGGCAAGAGAAGAGCCTGGCACCCAAAAGTGACCTTGAAACAGGGCAAAACCATGGGGTGTTTTGCTTTCACCCCAAGGGAGAGATGTAGCTCATGGCAAGGGGTTCCCTCATCAAATCATGCCACCCTTCAGTCCCGGGTGTCTGTGGGAACAAGACCAAGTGGTACACAAGGACTACACATCTGAGAAGAGGCTCAGTTCCAAAAGCTCCATCCCTCACAGCAAAACAGGGTAAAAAGGGGAAAAATGCTGGGACCCAGTTAAACATGCAATAACAGCACGGGACACCCACATCTGAGACAGCATCACGCCCAGCAACCAACACGTCCCTCCCAGCTATCACCCCTTCATCCAGAGGGCAGCGTTGCGCAGTCCAGCTTTAATCCTGCGAATAAAGGATGACAAATTAGTTCAGGAGCCACTCAAACCGGATCCTAAACCATGTGCTTGCAAGTGGATAAAGAGGCCAGCGGGTCCCTAATGAGGCTGGATGGGCAGGAGCCAGGGAATACAAATGAAGTTGCCTGCACATAACTCAATTTGCCTCCCAGTCAATAATCAGAGCTGCCTGGCCCAGCTGAGAACAGGGGTTAATGGCAACAGCAAACCCCTCAATTCACCTTCCTGCCCCAATTTCCTGTGTCGAAGCAGAAGGAATCTGAACACAAAGCAGGGCTGTGCTGCCCCATGCAACTGGGGAAATGGTGGATTTTGGCCCAAAACAACAAGTTCCCCCGTGGTGGCATCTCTGTAGGTGCCTGAGCACGCACATGTTAACTACAGAATCACAGAATGGTTTGCATTGAAAGGGATCTTAAAGATCATCTCATTGCAATCCCCTGCTATAGCCAGGGACACCTTCCACTAGACCAGGTTGCTCCAAGCCCCATCCAACCTGGCCTTGAACACTTCCAGGGATGGGGGGGGGGGGAGCAGCCACAGTTTCTCTGTGCAAACTGTTATGAGGGTCTGCAACAAGCTAATGAGAGGGCAGACAAATCCCAAAAACCAATAAAGACTGAATTTCAGGAATTACTCTGGATACTCCATTCCCCCACATTGCTGGCCAGTAAAAGCAGCCAAGCAGCACTGGGGCTCCACTGGCATCTGTGAATGGCAGAGCCAAAGTCACAGCCACACTGACAGCTACCCAGAAAAATCCTCTTCCATCCATGTGACACTTCTTAATAAAGCTAACAGGCAACCCTTCTCCCCCAGAATGATCCTGGGGGGAAAAAACCTGTCCTAACCAGGTGCCAGCTTGGAAAATAAAGCAGGAAATCTAACACATGGTCCCGCAGTTGGGCACAAACCCCAGGTGACAGGGCTATGCCAGGCACCTCCAGCTTAACCATCACAAGAGACTGCAGCAGCACCAGGAAGCACTCCACCTTGCTCCAGCCCTGCAGTTTGTGCCTGTATGGGTGGACAGATAGACAGACAAGGAACCATTTCACAAGCAAGCTCCCAGGCAGCTTCCTGAGCACAGCCCTGCAGGAGCAGGGAACTTGAGATTCTGTCTTTTCATGGATGCTGTGTGGAGGTGTCTTGTTGCAATTGCCCGGAAACAGCGAGGTGCTCGTGATGCCAATGCCAGGTGCCAATCTGATGTGAGGAACAGCCATTGCCTTAGTCCAGGGAGCATCACTCCCTTCTTAACCCCTCCAAGCACTCACTTGGAAAACAGCCTTACTTTGATGCCTAAACACGTTTCTGAGGGCCCTAATTATTATTAAATATGACTGCTCTGACATGGATGTTCTGTTGCCTTCCAGAAGCACTTTGGAGAGCCAATCCCTGCCTTTGTGAGGCTGGTTGTGGCCCCCCAGAGAGCTCCAGCTGCACCAACCTGCTGGGCCACAGCCTCCCATGGGAAACAGCACTTTCAGGGAAGAGATGCTCCTCCCTCAGCTTCAAAAAGCAAAGTCACATGATGGATCTGGTTCCAGAGGGAGAACCGATAGGAAAGACAGGGATAACATCAATGGAAAGTGGGGCAGGGTCCCTGCATCCCCTCCCTATCCTGCAGGAGAACAGGACAAAAAAAATCCCTTTCACCTGGCTGATTGTTTAACAAGGGAAACAGAGAACCATTCAACAAGAAAAAAAAAACATAATAAAAATAGGACCCAAGTAACGCAGCAGAACTTTAAGGGATGGGGGGGACGACAATATTCCTGTAAATATTCCTTTGTGGACACAAAGCGCAGTGACACTGGATTTAGAAAAGGGGACAATAAAAGGGAGGGGAAAATACTTCATAGCAAGTGCTAGGCTTATTTAAATCAAATTAAGGGCTTGAAGTTGTTTGCCTAATCAAACGGAAAGTAATCTTTAGAAAAACTAGGGTAAACCATTATAGCAGTTCAGGCTGGCGACAGGGAGCAAGGTGGGTAGGACGGGTGCAGAACATCCTGTCCGTCTTTTCAGGGCTCCACACACCTGTTCTACTGAAGTCCCTCCCTGGAACACCACTAAGAGGCTGATGTTCCCCTCCACAGAGGCTCTGTTCTAGCCCCCAGCCAGATCCCATCTCTGCACACCGGGTCCCATCCCCAGGGGCAAAGGGACCATCACACCACTGTCACGACTCCAAACTAAACATTTGCAAATTTTTTTTACAGTTTTCCATTTTTAAAAAAACTAGTTATTAAATTTTATTAATTATTTCTCCTCCCCAAAGGAACCTTGGGAAGATGGGTACTGTGCAACAGCCGGCACAGGATGTCATCTCATGCTTGGCTCTTATGACACCTCCCTTGATAATACTGGGAAAGATTAGAATTTGGCCCCGGGGGAGTTTCACTCATGAATCACCTGAGCTGCAGCAAAGTAAAAACCAGGCACACAGGGAGGCTCATGAACCCCTGTGGAAAGGGCTGGGGGCCACCCCAACCCTGCACCCACAGCAAGCATGTCCTCTCACCAGTTCCCTGACTACTACCGTGGGGCAGCATCTCCCCAGAATAAACATCCTCCAGTCTTGTGCCCCAAGTAACCATTTCCAAACCCTAGAGAGCAAACAAAACAGTAAAAAAAACCCCACCAACAAGCCTATGACAACTCTATCAAGGAAATTTCCAGAAAGAAAACTGTTATTATACCCCTCAAATTATAAATAGGTCCCATTAAGAGAAATAGAGGGGGTTCATGTGATCCAGCAACTTGCACATTATGCCCAAGCCCTCACAAAGACTGAACTTACAGGGTACTCCTGGTGTTGACTAAAGTATGAGAGTTTCATCCCTCTTTCTCCTCCTCATCTTTTCAAGTCTTACAGGGATTTCCAGCTCCATGCCACAACCAGAAGCAACAGCATCTTATTAACCTGAGCTGGTGTTTTCACATTGCCATGGTCCTTGTAGCAGAACCTCCACTGCCATTCCCCTTGTGCCCCTCATCTTGCCATGAGTGAAAGCCTTATTTAGTGTAAGCCCCCAAAATCTCATTCCTCAAAGGAAGATGGGAGCTTGTCCAGGACTCACAAAATTGGGCTGAACTTCTTGCTGGCTCTCCCCATGCCTTTCACTCCTCTGAGGCACACTTGTCAGCAAGAAAAAGGCAAGGCAATGACGTCTTTTTTGGATATTACCGAGGGCCAAACCCAATGCAGAGTGAGAGATCCTGTGAGATGGGAACAGCCAAATGCCCAGGAGGGAATGAGGACATCCTGCACCTGCTGCTTGTTACACCAACTTCTACCAATATCAAGATTTTTTACTACCAGTACTCAAAAGAATCATGGAATAGTTTTGTTTGAAAGGGACCTTAAAGTCCATCTCCTTCCAAACCTCTGCGACAGACAGAGACACCTTCTGCTAGACCAGGTTGCCCAGCCTCGCCTAGAACACTTCCAGGGATGGGGCATACTGGGTTTAAACTAATTGATTTGTTTTTTTCTGCAGGTCTACTATATCTTAAAAGTATAACTGTGTCCATTCCCACCATGTGAAGCATCTCCTTGTACTGAGGACCTGGGAAGGACACCAGACCTGCCATGTCAGGGCAAAACATCCTCAGGCTGGTGCCCTAACCCAGTTGGTGGCCGCCACAGCTGCATCTTCCAGCTCAGCCCTTAAAACCAGTGACTGCACCCAAGGATGACAGACTGGAGAGCACCGGCTCAGACACAGCACCCAGCAAGGGAGAAGTGAAAGGAAGCTGAGGAGTGAAAGCGAAGCTGAGGAGCAGCAGAGAGTCTCAAAGAGATGCTGCCACTGCTGCCTGCTTGTGCTACAGAGATTGCAGCATCACCATGGAAATCCTCCTGTGCCTACCAACCCAGAACATTTAAAAAGCCCTCGATGGCATGGACTAGCTCCCAGTTCAGGGAGCTAAACAGGAATTAAAATTAGTGAGAGCTTTGACTATTCAGCACATTGTGGGTTAAAAAAGAAAAAAAAGAAGGGGAAAAAATTACCATCACACTGGTCCTGCCCACATCTCCATATAAGAGTGGCTGGAAATTCTCATTCATTTTTCCAGGAAAATTTTGCCTGTTGCTTCAATGGTGCTGGTGAGATAGCAGAAAGTCCCAATGAGCCAGACCCAGATCCAGCAAAAAAATAACAAAATTATATATCAATCTCTATGGAATATAGATTTTGTGTATATATATATATATATATATATATATATATATATATATATGAGGCAAGTCTTGAGATGGATTACAGGCCCTTTACCCTCCTGGGTAGGGAGGGACAGCCTAGGAGTATATTAGAGCAGGGGAAAGCACAGCTGGGGGTGGGAAATTTTTGGAGATGGTACTTACGTTTTTTGGCCATCCAAAAGGTTTGATGAGCCACGTGATGTTCAGTACCACATACAGCCATGTCGATTCCCCCCAGGACCAAGGGAACAGAACCAGCACTCCCAGCCCATCTGCTGGGAGGACACCCCCAGCCCATGAACGTAACAGGATGCCAGTGATTTTATTTATAATTTTTCTTTACTCCAGGAGGGCATGTCTCAAGGGATTTTTAAAACTTAGACCAGCTTTGGAAGAAATTTATGCAATTAGCTCTGGCTATCATTAAACATGCTTTAAAATAGAGCAGGAGTCATCCTGATTGGAGTCAGAGGGACAAATAATGTCCTATGACAGTGCCAGGACTCCAAGCGAGGGGCCCATCCCTGTGTCCCATTCCTACCCCATACACTTTGGGGTAAGACCCATGCTAAGGGTTATCTCACTGATAAGGAAGGAGCAGCAACTCAGAAGGTGTTTCCCCGTCCCACTCCATCCCAGGGATTTTGGACGTCCCTTTTTTGCAGGCACTTGTGAGCAGCAAAGTGCTCAGCAAGATGGAGCTGCTTGAGCAAAATGCTCTGGAAACCACATCAGCACAAAAGCCAGGGTAGGGACCAGGTTTGAATTTCCACTTGCATTTTTTTAATAACTGCTTAAGCAAACACCGGTATCAGCGGAACCAGTGGACGCAACCAAAACTGTCTTGGATGCCGGAACACTTGTGGCACAACCCTGCACTTGCCAAACAACTGGCCTTGGGGTTTTTGCCACAGTAGTGGAGATTTCTGCTCTGCATGGGCAACTTGCTTTAACCCACCCGCGCTGCCTGGCTAAACCTGAATCCCTTGCACCCTATTCAGCACCAGTCTTTAGCCTCTGTGGCTGCATCCTCTCCATCTCAAGCCAGACAGCTCACATCCATGCCAAGGTGATTTACTTAATCCCTAATGATGCCTTCATCCCTAATGATGTTAGCCTAATGAAGGCTAACAATGCCTGGTTAGCAGGTGGTTGGTGAGTTGCAGAGCTGCACGGTCAGCACCGATGCCAGTGGTATAGCAGATTAACAATGGTCCAGAGTACTCACCAACTGTCCAGAAATACCCTCAAATGTCTAAACATCTCCAAAATCCCCCAAATTCCTAACCTGTGCCCTATTCCTAACCCCTGCAGCACAGCCCTCCCAGGACAAGTGGGAAGATCCGGGTTTTGGGGAACCCCAGGTGCTGTGCTGCTGATGCACTCAGTGTGAGAAGCATCTGCTGAGGACACATTTGCATCCCAGGAATGTGGCTGTTGGTGCACCCCCAGGCCCAAATCTTGCTGAAAGTATCAGAGCTGGGGGGCAAACAGCCTCCAGTGCAGTCTGGGGCTCCCAACTGCTTGTGCCCACATCCCCACTGTGCCAGTAGCTCTTACCTCACTGACTCCACCAGCCTTTCCAAACCCTGTATCCTCCCTCCCTGCTCCTTTCAACCAGATAATACAGGTCAGAACAAGCTCCCATCATGAAACACCTCCTTCCCTGTTTTATTTTACTTAAAAACCCCAAGGCACCTGCTGGAAAATCTCCTTACATACATACTGGCACCACAACATTCAACAGCATCACTGCCTTGACTCCACTTTCTTGGATAATTTGACACCTGCCATGATTTAGTCCCACTTAAAAAAGAAGCAGAGAGCAAACTGGGGGCTCCTGTGGGGGAAAGCGTCTGCGACAGGAACTACACTCTGCCTCCTCAACTAGAGCATTGCATTCTGCTGCCACCTTGATTTCCTTAAGCCCAGCCTAAGTGCACACCTTAATATAACATAGTAAAATTATAATAGGCTTTGGTATAGTGCAAAGAGAGACAGAAGAGGATCAAGTGCCCTTCAGAAGCTGTATCTCATCTCCCCCAGGATAAACACTTCCATGGCACGGCAGCTGCTGGGGGATCACTCTGCCTGTGGAGCTCCAGCAGCACAGCTTTCAGTTCCAGACAAGTTTCCATGCCACAGTCTCACAGCAGGCAGGCACAGAAGCTTTCACTTCCAGCAACTGCCTCTTCATTTATTAAAAGAAATTCAAAAGACAAAAAAGATGGGGGTGGGGGGAGAAGTAAGTGTTAATCAGATCACTCGCACTATAGCAGGGAGGGATGCAGCAAGTACCTTGCGTGGAAAACTGGATCCTGCTCCAGAAGTCTTACATGAGTGTCTGAAGTCAGTGAGGCCAAGATGAGCTTCATGGTGGTCAGTGGGTGAGTAGAGCCACCCCGCTACAGGGATCTGGGTGCCTACATGGCTCCTAGGGCTGAGTCTCCTTCTTTAGGGATGTCCAGCCCCAAAACTCAGCCCACCTCGGGCAGCTTAGCACCCCTTCCCATACAGCCTGGACAAAACGCACTGCTTGACAGTTCCTAGAAGGAGAGGTAGGAGTGAGGGTGCAGATCTGGCACCTCACGTATCAGGAATCAAGTTGCACTTCCCAGAAGCAAGTGGCCAGAGGAAGCCAAAATTAGCAGGCTGCTAATTCTACCTCTTGGTACATCCCACTGGTCCAGCGGAAGGTGTCCCTGCCGATGCCAGGGGGGTTGGAACTAAATGAACTTAAAGGTCCCTTTCAAACCACACCATTCCATAATTCTATGATGATTCTATGATGATCCTGGCCCCTGCACTGCCATGACTGCTGGTTATTGCAAGAAGATGCCATCAATCCCTTGCTTAGAGAAAAAATGAGATGAAATGAACTCAGAAGCCACAGGACAACCTGCAAGGAAGGTTTCGGGGTTGCACTAACCTGGATTCCCAGCCCTGTACTCCTTTGCACCCCTCCATCAACACCTGAGTCCCACCCTGCACCCCCAACGGGGTGCTGGGGCCGGGGGAAGGCAGGCAGATCCCAGTTCCCAGCCCCCAGTTCAGCGGTGCATAGATGCTGGAGTTATTTAAAGCCCAGTTTTAACAGCATTCAGCTACTGGTTGCGTGATCAGGATAAAAAACCACAATCCTAATTCCTGGCTCCCCCTGCTCCCCCAGTGCCTATGGCAACTGGTATCCGTCTCCTTGGAAACTAATCTCGTGGTATTTGAACAATGTACCAAGGGCCTTTAATCTCCCAAACACTGTAAATCTTTATTCTAGCCTGCTCTTCTCCTACCCCAAGAGCCAATATAAAAAGCCTGTTGTTTTCTGTGAAGTCACCAAGAGCCCAACTTGAATTTTATATTACACAAACACATGCTTTTTTTCCTTTTCTTTACTTCCTCCCCAGTAAATTAAGGAAAAATCTCATATGCATGATGCCCCAGGTGTTGCAGCCCTGGCCCCACATCCTGGTATGGGATTTGTTTTCTTCAAACAGTGGTCAATCCCCTAACCTAGCCATCACCTCGATTGGCGTGTCTGCTTTGGCCATCTAGCAGGACACTGCTCCAGATAATAATAATTGTAACATAAATAATAACGTTAATCATCATCACCATCATCATCTGAATTATCTAGCATAAAGGTACCCAAACTGCAAATATACAAAGACAGAGAGCCTGGGCTGGGGGCAGTGAGTTCACAAGGGCTTAGCAGAGGATGGTTCACCCCAGTAATCCAGATGCTGTTGGGCACCTCATCTTCCTCAACACTCAACCCCAATGCTTTTTTATATTGCAAAGCTGGTGTTGACAGCACCAGCCCCTCCCCAGCTCCCACATAGGGTTAGGGCAGCCCCATACCCTCCTCATCAACCCCATCTCACAGCCACCACTGCCCATCAACTGCTTTCAGCTCTGCACAGGCAATTAACTCAGCATAAAGTGGGCCCTGATAGAGAGCCCACACCTATCTCATTATGTTTAATTTTATCTCTAATATTTCTCTCTGGTTACTGGTGTGTCAGTACTGAATATTCTCTGTGTTACAGGACAGCCTATTTGCTAATCCCAGGCCTGGCTCTCTGCTCTACATAAATAAACTCAATATAAAAATAAAATGGCTTTTGAGGGGGATGTAAGGAGGCAAAGAGACAGAAGGATCCCTTCTCCCTTATTTTATTTTATGGGATGAGTCAAAAAGGTGAGAGCAGGTCCTGGGTCACCTTGACCCCACAGTGGGAGCATATGTTTGGTGAACCAGTGCTGCCTGCTCCTTCTCATCTTGGCCCCAAATTGGCATCCCACATGGGCAGGTGACTCACACTGGCAATGCAGGAGTCTTGGGTGAAGCTGAGTGCACACCTGCCCTGGTGTGACCTGTCAAGGGAGGCAGGCAGTGGCAGTGCCACTGGGGAAGGGCAGCCAGCTGGGATTCCCATTTCCTCCCCGGGCAGCCTCTAGCTGTCACACCAACCTCAAAACCTGCAAAGCCTGCCATTACCGTGGTACTATCAAGGCTTAGGATCACCACCACTGCCAGACACAGATGCAGATGCCATGGCCCCCACTCACTCCAGGCAGGGACATCACCTTCCATGGTGAGGCAACACATGAGGAGCCACTGGCTTCCCCAGGCTGGCCAGCACCCTGATTGGGGCTGCAATGCCAGCTCCTGCTGCGCTGCTCCCTCATCCCAGGAGCAGCAGTTTTGTGGCTCAGGGGTCCCCAGGGGTCCCCAGTGGCTGGTAGACTCATTGCCACCTCCAGCCAAGGCATCCCCAACGGTGTCACCATCCCCACATCTCCTGTAGGGAGACTCTCCAGTGTCTAATACAGCTTGGGTGCACGCCACAAGATTCCCCCACACACACATTCACAGGGGCTCAGCTTTTTTTTTTTAACATTGAGCCCCGAGTACCTTGTTTGGTGCTCTGGTGGCAGCCAGCCAGGGACAGGGACAGACAGACAGAGAGATGGAACAGACCCACGCCTAGGGACAGTGATCAAACACCTGCTGGTCCCAACCTGCCGATTTCCCAGCGATGCCTCTTCCCCTTGGGGCTTTAGGGAGCTGCCCACACACATCAGTGCCTTCATCTGGGAAAGGCAGCACAGCATCCTGGGGCATTCGCTGTGGTTCACTTCCATAGGGATTTGGGCTGCAGTAGGGTGGGGAGTGTGGCAGCCTAGGGCAGAGGCATTGGGAGTGGTTCTGATCATGGCAATTGCAGCCATGACTCAATGATGCATGGGTGGGTGTTGGGGCTGGCCCCAAGGAGCGCTGCAAGGATGGCTCCAGGCCGGCCAGGATGCAGCCTGAAAACAAAGCCAGGCCCTCTCCCACATACTTCTGCTTGGAGTCACATCAGGACAAGGTGACCTGGCTACTGACACCTCCTCCCTCCTGGGACTCACTGGCACTCAGGGTCCAACATGGCAGCTTGGGACAGCATTTCCCTTCCCTGTCACCTCGATCCACCCCAGAGAACACGAGACTCTTCTTTCACAGGTGGAAACCAGCCCAGACCAGCCCTGATCCCTACAAGCTGGGGGGGACACCAGCCCCTTCCCCAGCTTCACCAGTGGGTCAGCTCAGCTCCCTGAACCTGCAGTCACCCAGCCCTGCCCTTGTCCCACTCACACCATTTCAGGGAGAATTAGCCAAGGAAATGATTGGCAGAGTTCCCCAACACCAGCAAGAATGGGCCTCCAAGGATGCCAATCCACCAGTGCTGGTACTGCCACCACTATGACATGGCATGTAAGGCCAGGAGAGCCCAAGCTGTCACAGAAACATGTTCCCCCCTGCTAAATTCCAGCTTAATTCTCGTTTCATTGTGTTATGAAACACATTATCTATTGAAACTAAGTCAGCAGTTGTTTGCATTTATGAGTAAACACAGTGAATAACAGGAGGGCCAGCATTATATTTGCATCGTAAGTGCTGCCTGAACTGCCCTCTCTCCGTGGCTCTTCTCCATCCCTGCAGCTAAAGACACCAGGATGCAGGAGATGGTGAAATCCAAGACCAGAGCAGCACAAAAAGCAAAACCCCCTTTGTTTTTCGTTTTTTTTTCTTTTTTTGTGTGTAGCAGGAAAAGAAACATCCCTTCAACCCCCATATCACACTGACATGCACACCCCTTCATCTCAGTACCAAGTCGAAAATGCTTCAAATTCCCAATGACACACATATCTTACTGAAGCTGCTTTGCATAGCGCATTAATATTTATTTGCTTTTAATCCTGCAAAGCAAACCTGCCTTGTGGCACATTTCCCTTAATCGGCAGCTCCAGCATCCAACAAAGCATTGAGAGAAGTGGCATCCCAAATTCAGAGCCTGCTTTAGATGCAAGGGCAGGGAAATAAGCACCCAAGGCCCAGTACCCACCATCTTTTGGGATGCCCAGGGCAGGACTGAGGTGCCAAAGCAGATGTAAGGCACTCTGGTTCCTTGTCATTGGAGAAAACAAGAGCCTGGCTCAGCCACCCCAGAAATAACACAAAAAAACCCCATGTGTATCATGGTTTGGATGTGAGAGATGGATTGATGCTGACTTAGCTCTGGGCTGGTGACATTTCCTGGAGAGGTAATACTGGGGTGGGGTCTGACCCTTCAAAAAAAGAGATTTTTGGGGCTGAAAAAAGGGAGAGCACATCGTCACAGGGAAGACAGACGGCACATGGCTTATTTTTTGGGCTCACAGCTTATTTTTTGCACATGGGCTCGTTGGGTTGAAAAATGTGGTCATCCATGAGATGGGCAACAACGGGTTGCACCACCGGGGATCAGCCTCAACCTCTCCATCACCCCAATTCAGGACATCACTGGGCAGAGACCCATATCCCAAGCCCTGTGGAGACCCACGCAACCTCATATGGCATGAAACTTGTAGAAACTGATAAAAAATGAGAATTTTCAAACATCAAGTCACCCCAACAACAAAGCCCTTTAATTACCTCTCATTTCAGCCATGAGGACAGGTAGCAGCACACTCCCCTGCATCCATCTCTGCTCTACAGAGATCACAGCACTCACATGGGGACCCATAGAGCCTGAGATGCAGGCAAGGGGTGCAGCGAGGCTGCTGTGACTGGGCAATCAGCAAGTGCTCAGCAAGGCTCTTTGCTACACGTGCAGCCAGAGCAGGTGAACACAGAACTACTTTATAGTGGGCAGGTAAATATTTAAATAGGGTTTATTTTGGCCACTCTGCCACTGTGGCTCATACTCTGTGAATGCACCTGTTGATAGAGATGGAGCCCCAAAAACTTATTCAAAGCAAAATGTTGCTTTTCCTCAGGATGGGAAAAAGCACCTTAACCTCTGTCCAAGGCCAGTGATTTGGGAGTGGGAGGAGAAATCACCCCAGCCATCCTACAACAGGCTTTCCCCAGGAGCAAGTGTGATCTCACATCTCTCCAGCATCTTCAAGGAGCCCTTCTGACAGCCCAAAACCACGACCTCCTCTTTATCCGCACCTTCAAGGAGGAGTATTGCTCCGTCCCCATGAACGCCTCTCCCAACCCACGTGCCCATCACTTAGTTCATTGTTAAGGACATAAAGCACCCTGAGGTGGCAGCCTGGCTCTCCACAGCATCCTTCAAGCTGCTCCAAATACCAAGGGCAATATAGAGGCCCAAGCAGAAAGCAAAATCAGTACTGGGAAGGAATGTTCTGGTCTTAAATGTGTGTCATAGCATCACTGGGAAAAGCATGTTAGTGAGGTGGGGAGGACAGAAAACCACTCAGCACCACCCACAGCACACAGAGTTAAGAGGAACAGTGTTTGTTGCAATTTTTCCCACAGGCATCATGATGGCTTTCAGGCAGGGAGCACACAGTGGGGGTGCAGGCTCAGCTCGGCACTCCTCAAGCCTGGTCCAACCACAAAGTGTTGTGGGGAAGAGGAAAAAGAGAGAGACCCCAGCACCATGTGCTGAGTCCCACACAGGCAATGCTGGTGTGCACCAGCTGCTGCCATTCTGGTTTTGGGGCGTGTGGAGCCACATGGACTTGGAACAGCTGGCTATCATCAGCCAGTGCCAGGAGGAGAGCTGCTCTCCCACTGCTCTTATCACCTGCAGTCCCGACAGAAGACATTTCCCTTTCTGTTCTTCTGGTCTTGCATCTCCAAAGGGCCAACTCCACCTGCTGACAGCAATCAGCTTCCCTGCCCATTGGGACAATGCCACAGCACAGACCACCTGCCAGTCTGGGCACAGATGAGACCCCCATAATGTGGGAAAACTGTATCCTGAAGTATCCTCAGCAGCAACTTCCCACAGCAGAGACAACTCCACATTATTTGAATTTTCAAATTTAAAATAATAAATAAAAATAAAAATAATAAATAAAAATAATTAAAAAAACCCTAAGTGCTCCAGTGCACTGATGGCAACCCAGCACCAGCCCAGCAGTCCTTTCCAGGAGCATGTTGCCAGCCATGGTCACAGGCACTCCTGACCCCACGGCACATGCACTCTCTGCACTATCCATTGGCACCACTGTATCAGGTCCACAGTGCACCCAAAGGTCAGAGAGTGTTGAAATATGCATCTTGCTTACAGAAAAAAAATACAATAAATTAACCAAAAAGCAGAAAAATATATTCAGGAATCCTATGCTACTAGGAGATGAGAAATAAATTGGGGGGAGAAAGTTTATTTGGGGAATGAAGACCCAACCTGAGGAGCTAATGTTCAGAGAACATGAGATGAGGTGCAGAAGGGAGCCAAGCATCACCCTCACCAGATGCAAGAGTAGTAGAAAATTTTGCATCACTGCAGCAGTGCAGGAGCCGGCTTTTATTATAGATAGCCTTGCACAGGCAGCAATAGGGCTGGATTTTTGCAGGTGTAATTCCCACGGAGATAAATACATTGTTTTTCAACAAGCGGTGGTATTGTACATAAATTACAAACGCAAATGTGGGAAACAAAATGGTTTTCAAGAGAGCTTATAATCCTCAGAGGGGTGGCATGGGGAAAGCCAGCAAGTGACTCTGGGAAGACAATACTGGTGAGATGTGGGGCTGATCTTGTGCCCTCCCATCCTCCAAAGGAATAAACCTTTGAGCAGGTGGGGGGAAAAATTGGCCCATCTAAGTGATAAATATTTGAGGGACCCAGGATGGAGGTGGAATTGGATAGCACTTGCTCTTCTCTGAAGTGGGATCCAGCAAGCAGCCATAAGAAGGGCACAGGTGGATGCTGGATCCATCCCAGAGCCAGGTCTTCACTCCCAAGAGCTCTCATGGGAAGGGATGGGGCTGCACTGATATAGGTTGATCAGCTCATGGAACGGGTCACTTGGGTGTCTTTTTTTCTCCTATCTCTTTTAATGCAACCTGACACTAATTCTAGCAGGTTTAATAAACATCTAATGTCCTGTTAAAGGTCACTGCCGAATTGCTTCTGCCTGCCAATCTGCACTAAGATCACTGGGGCACTCGGCTTGAACTGTGCTGTTTCATAGGGGTCCTGATGCCCAGCATGCTCCTCTCCCAGCCTGGCATCTCCCAAGGAGCTGTGGGGCAGTGGTGGCAGGAGACCGGCAAGTGCAGTGAACCCTAGCTAACCCCCCACCTTTGATGGGAACAGGCTGCCCAGAGAAGCTGTGGCTGCTCCATTTCTGGAGGTGTTCAAGGCCAGGTTGGACAGGGCATGGAGCAACCTCGTCTAGTGGAAGGTGTCCCTGTCCATGGCAGAAGGTTGGAATAAGATGATCTTTAAGGTTCCTTCCAACCCAAACCATTCTATGATTCAAGTTCCTGGATGAGCTTTGTCTGGAGGCATGGGGGTGTGTGCATTTTGGGGAGCAAAAATACCAAGCTCTAGCTCAGGGTAAAATGCTGTAATTTCACTTAAGGGATTTCTAGGCTTTTTTCCACAGAAAAAATGAGATGAAATTACAAGTCAGCAATGCCCCTAAAGGGTGCAGAGCAATTTATTTCCAGTGATCCTCCTCTAATGAAGCTAATTTATACCCTTGTCAGAAGGTGCAAGCAGGCCTGGGGCATCGGTGCAGCACCCTTCCCTCCTCCTGCCTTTCCCAGGATGAAAACCTCTAACCCAAACCCCACCCAGGATGTTTATTTAAGACCCAAACCCCAAAGGCACTTTAAACAAGCAACGTTCCTCACATATTTTGCCAACTGAGCACAATCCTTCCTGCCAGCAATTACGAAAGTGCTTTCAGTGCCTGGAGAGGTGCACGGATCCCTGCTGCCACCAGGACAGAGTTGTCCCACTGCTCAGGTGGCAGCAAGAATGATGCTGTAGCATGCAGGGACCTAGTGGCATTTTGGGGTGTCTTCACAGACCAGAGCAGCCCCCTACATCTAGGTCTCCACAGCTTGGCAATGTGGTGACCCAGTTGTTGGGAAACTTGCCAATGACCCTACCACCACTCCAACAACCCCACTACACTCTGACGGCAATTGGTCCTCACCAGTTGGAAGGGTTCAATAGCTCATACCCCAGCTGATTAAAAGAGAGGAAGCTATAAGGAAAAGCCCTTTCTCCATCCGTACCAACCATTCGTTTCTCTTAGGACACGGCAGACGCCAGCAGGAAGTAGCAGGGGAGCAGTGGCACGGCAGGCAGCTCCCACTGCTCCCTGCAGCAGCACTTCAGCAGATGGTGGCTTGTAACATTGTTATATTTACCTAACAAGATTGCTTTATTGTAGCCCTCCAACAATAAAGCCAGAGCATCTTAAAAGCAGTGGCTAACTCCTGGGCTTTGACAGCCCTGGTGCCAAAAATACATGTATGCATTTTAAATCTGTATAAATCACAATTTTAGAGGTCATGGTAACACACTGATTTTTTCCCTCCCATGCTAAAACAGATGTGACTCACATGCAAGCAAAAAGACATAGGATTCAATGCTTCAAATCCTTTTAAGTGTCACCATGTGGAGCTGCAGTAGGAATTTGGGTGATAGCACAGGCACAGAGCTCAATCCCCAATCCACCCAGCCCACTCAGGACACCAGAGACAGCATTACTCCTGGCAAGGACTGTCATTCCCTGTCTGCAGAGCAAATAGGGTCCCAGCCTTCCAAATACTAATGCAATACAAATAATAAAGATAATTCCCATATATCTAATCATTACCAGAGCTCTGGGAAGAAATGATATTCAGGCCCCTACAAATTAGGGAGACATAATCTTGTCTTTCCTCCAGGTTTTTCCATCCCTATGTCCCACACTGCAGTGAAACAAGCAGGAAACAAGCCCAGTGGGGAGGAGTGTGGCTTTGGTAGAAGACTCAAACAGATCCTAAAGCCTGACTGCAGAGGGTCCTGCCCCATCTCACTGGTGGCGGGGAAGACATGCCAAAATACCGATCCTGCTGGGCTTGGTATCCATCCTGCCATGAAAACAACCCATCCTTTGGATCTCTCATGCAAAGGTCCAAGAGGCAGCATTTCCAGGGAAAACCCTACTCTTGCGACCCATGTCCTTCTAGGGTCTCTGCCCCGCAACAGGGTATGGACCAGGAGCTCATCACAAGCTTCATCCAAAACTTTTTAGCATCCCACAGTTCTCCCTGACGGCAGGTGGGTAGAGGAGGGCAGTGCTTGCCTTAGGGGCACTGCTCTCAGGTTCCCTCACTGATGTGATGTGGCACATGTACTCCCTGGCACTGGGCCGTCATGAAGAGGCCAGGGTTAATTTCTGGCACAAGGACTCCTGCTAATTAGAGGCAGGGCTGGGTTTGTCCCTTTCATCTATGTGTGTTGTGTCAGCATGTGTCAGCCACCTCCATCCTTGCTCAATGGCCAGAACTGTCCCCACTGTCCAGGACCAACTCTCTGGTGCCACCAGGCTGAAGCCCAGCAGCAGATGAGCAACCTGGCAGCCAGTGCTCCAAGGCAAGGTCACCTCTTGTAGGCACTGAGTGGAAGGCTTCCCAGGCAGAAAACACATCCACACAGATGCAGATGGAGCTAAAGGCAGGACGTGAGCTCTGCCGAAACCTGGGCACACAGGCACGTTCATCCCTTTAAAGGTGGCTGAAACATCTTCCTCCACAGCAACCAGATAAAACCACAGAGATTTTCCTCAGCCACTGCAAAGGTTTCATTTCCCAGTATCACCTTGCTCTGGAAGACTCCCACTCCATGACGTTTTCCCTAAGCAAGACCAGCTACCTCTATGTTCTTCCAATCTGTTGGAAAACTTTGGAGTTTTTTTCCTTTATTTTTTTAATGAGGGAGAAGAAACCCAAGGGCTCCCCTGTGGCCACACCACTGGCACAATCCTTGGCTGGAATCCCATGCATCTATCCTGCCTTGTCCAGGGATTTGAAGCTGGTTATCAGTGCCCCAGCACTATGCATTTCTCTTGGAAGGATGTAAATCCCTCCAACCTCTGTCCACCCATTGTGGGGGGGAGGTTTCTCCTCTAGGGTACATCCAAGCTAAGCAGGACACACAATCCTGCCAGTGACTAGCACCCAAACACATCACCAAAAAGTTCAAGACATGCTCAAAAAATTAAAAATGGTTACAAAACATCCTGCCCACCAGTTTTCCTCCCAGCCATCTCCAGAGGGATCTATAGCCCAAAGCACCCTCTGAGCTCCCAGGTTTCAGTCTGCCTATGGGGCTGGGGAGCAGATCAACAGCAGGTCCATGGTACCCACCATAAGCCTTTGCATCCATCTGCTCACACCCACTTGGATGGCTCAGACCCTGGCACACTCCATATGGGATGTCCCCCATGGGCAGGGGACTTATGGCTTGTCCCCTTCAGTCTCCTGGGGCAGAGGTGCCAGGCACACAGGTGGGCATTGGATGACATGTTTCCAGGACCCATCCTGGGTCCACACCAACCTCCCCACTGGCATTTGCTCTGTTTGATGTTAGAGATTTAAAGAATATGACGATGGTCATCTCATCCCTCATGCAAGAGGTGGAGATCAGCTCTGAGGAGGGATACGCTGAGAAAGGGCAGTGTCAACCACACAGCCACGCAGCAGCAGTGATGCTCCTCGCTAGTCCCCTGCACATTCCACGGAGGTTAATTATCTTCTTAAACCAGCCAGACCAGCACAGAGCAGAGACAAGGCAACATGAAACCAGAAAACTCCAAGAGAAGCCATTTGTGTGCAAGAATGTAAATCCTGCTCAGCACAGCCTGCTCCCAAGGAGGTAATTCGTGTGCTATTCTCCACAGCATCCCCCCCCCCCTTGAGGGATGCTTACCCTTGCTCCCACAGCAAGGAGAGCCTTGATGTGTCATAGGCAAGTCCCTCAGAAACGACTCATCAGCATTTGTAAGGTGGCGTTTGGCAGCAACTCCTGAACCAGGATGGGACACAGTGTGCTCCCACACCAGCTGATGCCCCAACTGCTTTGGGGGGTCTCTCTGGCAGCAACTCCTGATCCAAGCCCAGTGCTCCACCACTGTGCAGGCACCATACAGCAGGGCCAAGCACCCATTCCCGACCCACTTTCTCTCTGGCTTCAAGCAGATTCAACCAATGGAGCTGCACGGAGAAATGAAGCATGAAAACAGTGAGCTAGAAACCCCCAAACAACCCTTGAAGTCCACCTGGGGCCACCATGCAGCCCTGAGACCCCTGCAGCTCTTGACTTCGTTTTAAAGACAATGCTTCAAGAGATGTAAATAGAACAAGGCTGCCATAGGGCAGAGCAAGGTCCAGGGAAGCCTCGCTACAGTCTGCAAAGAGCTGCCACCTCCCTGGCAAACCTCTGTCTGGGGTTACTCTCTGTCCTGAGCCCCAATGCTCTGGTCACCATCCACATGGACACTGGAGGCCTTTCTCTGCAGCTTCCAGCTGTGCTCTTCCCAATAAATGAACCAATAAATACATATTTAGCTCCTGGACAGCTACCTCCATCTCAGAAGGAACACCTAGTAGTAGGTCCTTTCCTCTCTTCCTCCTTGTCCTCAAGAAGGTTTCTGGTGGTGGCAAACCCAGCCCAGGTGCCTTCAGCATCTGCCTCTACTTCCCACAAAGCCCTGAAGGTTTGTCATTGCCAGCAAGGTGTAACACAGGCAGTTGTAGTTGGAGGGCCAGAAGTAAAGCAAGAACACCAACACAGCTCCCCACCCACTCATCATCCCCTTCCTAAAACCATCGTCCACCACCAAGCCCAGTCAGGAGCATCCACCACCAGGAGTAGCAAAAGCCATTCACATTTTTTACTATGATGAACCACCACCATGTCCACCCACCACAGGCATCTGTAAATGGATGCTGGCAGCACACAGGATAACTGCACCCCTCAGCTGATGGGCAGGGCAGGGCAGGGCACTGTTGCCCAAGCTGGGGACAGTTGGCACTGAGCTCTGCGCCCACCCCAGGAGTCAGCCTTGCAGCTGGCCAGAGTCCCTCTGCATTCCTCCAGTCTCATTGCTGGGATGCAGCCACCGAAATTCCCAAAGGAAGTACAGGGGGTTGATAATTGCCAAAAAAAATCTGAGCTATTTCCTGTAGGAGTAGCAGATGGGAATCCCCCATTAACTCCAGGAGTGAGAGGTCACGTGTTCTGACCTGGGAATTCGGGTTTTCTCTCCTTCCTTTAAGAAGAGCATCACTTCAGTCATATATGATGCACATCATGTGGGACAGTGAGACCTGTGCCCTCTGCACTGGCCTCAAAGCTCACCTTTCTTATCACCTCCTGCCACACGCAAAGATGTGCCAGGCTCCTATGACAGTACCAGCCTGCCAGCACAGGCACTGTGTCTCTCACCCAGACTGGTAGAGCCAGGTTACTAAGCATGTCCCTGAGCATGTTCCTGCTGTCCTGTCCTGGCTTCTCATTAGCAACCTTGAAGGAGCAGTAATCAGTGGCAGCACCAGCAGGTCCTGCAGAGATGGGAAAGCCCTCTCAGGAGGGCCAGTGGAAGCAGGCAGCACCAGAGGATATTTCTGCTGTCACTCCCTGGCTCCTGCAAGCAACCCTGTGACGGCAGTTGACTGACCCTTTCTTCTGCCCGCACAGTGGTACACATCCCGGGCAGGGCTCACCCCAAAAATGTGGCCTTGAGAGGTGACACGAGCTCAGAGAGCCACGGTGCATGAGAAAACCAGAAGCACAGCCCCAGAGCAGGGCACCCTGTCCGTTGGTGATCACTGGGACTCTGTCTCTGCGGAGCTGAAGGGAGAGGAGCAGGGGATCTGTGGGTGCTCATAGAGCCACACTGCCCTGATATGGCGACGCTGACATTCAACCAGATGCTGATATTGCTCCAATGGCAGCGTGTGCTCCACCTGCAGGGGCCGTGGCACAGGCACTGGCACGTGGCCTTTAGCACCCTTGGCTGCTGGCAGGGTTAGGTCTCACCCTGGTGGTCCCCATAAAGCTTTCTCATTTCAGAGCAAGTGCTGCAACAGTTTCCACAGAAGGGGATTCCGTGGGCTCCGATGGGCAACAACTGACTTAATGGATCACTGGCTGCACTCCTGGGGACAGGAGACACGGGATCCTGTGGAATTAAAGGCACTCGCATTCACAGGATTACTCCTCAGCTGCAGCATTTCCAGCAGCTCCTTCAGTGGAGCAGTGTGGAGAGCAGACACCCTGAAGCCAAGGGTTCCTGTCATGCAAGGCTCCATGCTGATGCCCTCAGGCGGTTCCTATGTCCGGAATTTACACACTGGCAATGGATGAGTTAGTAGGCTGGGTGACCCACCCCAAAACACCCGCAGGACCTAGCTCCGTGGCTCTGCTGAGGTGCTCGGTGGCACCATCGTTCCTGAAATGCTCTTGCCTGGCTGTGCCTGGCGCCTGCTGCAAACAACCAGGATTACCTGCACAGCGCCGCCGGGTCCAAGCTTGTTCCTGCACAAGATGCATTAATAGGATCACTCCAATTTACAGCTTATCCCAGATAAACCCACTGCCAGCCCCATGCACTTGGAGGACAAGGGCACCCAATCCCCAGGGAGCAACTTTCTCCCCATCACGGTCATTCCTGGGCACCGAGAATCCTCTACTTGCCCTGGGAGAGGATGTCTGTCCCTCCAGCCCATGGGCCACGGTGCCAAGGCCAGTAACGAGCCCGGCCGAAGCCCCAAGTGCTTCGTCAGCTAAACGCTGTGTTTCTATTTCCAGCAGTGCTGCTGCTGATCCCCATGCTGTCGGAAAGGAGGCAAGCTCTGGCAGAGCCCTGTTTCCAGCTCTCCTTCCTGCCTGGCACCATCAGACACAGCCAGGGCAGGTGGTGACCCCGGAGCTGCCTTCAGGATGTGGGACAACACTGGTGTGGTGTGCACCAAGGACCAGCCTGACATTCCCTGTCCAACTGCCCTAGCAGCCCCACCAGCCCAACTGCTCCCTCCATCCCCTCCCTGCAGCACTATTACTCCCAACCCCTAATGCCCTCCCAGCCTTATTGGCATCTCCTCAACAGCCCCCATGGATCCCACCAACCGCAAACCCCATTATCACCCCCACCCCAGCATTGCCCCCACCAGTCCTAATGACACCCCAGCCCCAATGATCCCTAATATCCCCAGCATCTCCCTCAAGCCCTACAGCTCCTCAATATCCTTCAGCATATATCCCCCAACAGTCCCAGCATCCCTGCCAAGCCCTATTGGCCTGCAGCATCCCCCAACACTATCAGCCCACCGTTTCCCTATTGTCCCCCTGCACTCTCCCACACTGATGAGCCTGGCATTCCCCCCTTAGCATTTCCCAGCCCTATCAGGCCCCAGACCTAACAAGCTCAGCATCGAGCCCAGCACCCCTATCACTCCCCTACATCCCCACCCTTGATGCCCCACAGGACCCCCACAGCCCTATCACCACCCCAGCAGCCCTAATGTCCCGCTGCATCCCCCAGCCCTATAGTCCCCCCAGAAGCCCTACTACCGCCTGTATTTCCTAGCACTATCACCACCAGCATCCTCCAGCCCCAAAGAGTCCAGCATGACCTCCCACCCTATTGCCCCCCCCGCATCCCTATCATGCCTCCAGCAACCCTACTGCCCCCAACACACCCTGTGCCTTGATGTCCTTTTGTACAAATGCAGCCCTATCACCCCCCCCAGCAGTCC
>JAWWEW010000048.1:8425724-8436869 GCA_035583185.1 Anabacerthia variegaticeps | reverse complement strand
GTCCTGCTGCCCCTCTTCATCCCCCAGCCCTCTCACCCCAGCCCTAATGTCCTGCTGCATCCCTCAGCACTATCCTCCTTCAGGATCCCTAATGCTCCCCTGCACACCCCCAGCCCTAAGAAGCCAAATCATCCCCCGAGCCTTGATGCCCCCCCTGCATCCCTGAGCCCTATCCCTCCCGAGCAACACCCCAAGCCCTTAATGCCCCCCTGCACCCCATCGCACCTACCACCTCCACATCCCCCTCGCCGCTGCCCCCGTCAGGGTCGTGACTGAGGGCCGGGGGGGACCCGTGGAGACGGCGGAGGGGGCAAAACTTTTCCTTACCGCGGGCGGCTGGGGCGCGGCGCTGCTGCCTCCCCCGGCGAGGCTGCGCGGGAGCGGCGGGGGCGGGCGGGCGGGGGCCGCGAGGGAGCCGCCTCCCGCCGCCTCCCGCCGCTTCCCGGGCGGAGCCGGCACAACGCGAGCGGGGCCTAAACGAATGGAGGAAAACCCCGAGGGGCTGTGTGGTTTTGGTTTCTTTCCCCCACACCTCAAATCGGGCAGGGAACGCAGCTCTTTGTTCTGTAATCCCAGTAAAAGTGCCAGCCATTCGCCCCGCCGCTAATCCCAGCCCCGCGCAACGGCCGCATCCATTGGCTGCCATTTACACACGGGATTAACTAGCCCGAAAACCGGGAGGGGGGGTTTGGGAAGGCGGGGACGAGCTCTGGGAAGCCCTTTTACGCCGCGCTGGGGACGCGCCGGGGTCTCTGCGCGGCTGGTCCTGGCGGCGCGATGAGGACGTGTCGCCACCTGTTGGTGTTGGTACGTCAGAGTTTGGCTCGGTTGACATGGTATGGTGTGGGTTGGCGCGGCTTGACCCGGCGGGACGTTGAATGGCATAGAATCACAGCATCACAGAATCACAGAATACGCTGAGTTGGAAGGGACCCACAAGGGTCATCAAATCCAGCTCCTAGCCCCGCACAGGACCATCCCCAGCAGTCACCCCATCTGCCCAAGAGTGTCATCCAAATGTGTCTTGAACTCTGTCAGACTTGGTGCTGTGACCACTTCTCTGGGGAGCTTGTACCAGTGCCCGACAACTTTTTTCTAATATCCCACCTAAACCTCCCTGACACAACTTTAGGCCATTCCCTCAGGTTCTGTCACTGGTTACGACAGATCGTCAGACCCTCCTCTTCCCTTCACGAGGGAGCTGTAACTGCAACCCGGTCTCCTCTCCAGCTGAACACACCAAGTGCCCTCAGCTGCTCCTCACACACTTCCCCTCAGGGCCCTTCCCCATCTTTGTTGCCCTCTTTTGGACACTCTCTAATGGCTCAATATCTTACTTATATTGCGGTGACCAAAACTGTCCCAATATTGCAGTTGAGGCCACCCCAGTGCAGAGCAGAGTGGGACAATCCCCTCCCTTGCCTGGCTGATGATGCTGGGCCTGATGTCCCCCAGGACAGGGATGTCACTCCTGGCTGCCAGGGCATTGCTGACTCATGTACAGCTTGCCATTGACAAGAACCCCCAGATTCCTTTCACAGCACTGCTTTCCAACATCTCGTTCCCCAGCCTGTCCCTACATCCAGGGTTGCCCCACTCCAGGTGCAAAATTTGTCACTTTCCCTTGTTGAACTTCATATGGCTGGTGATTGTTCAGTCTTCTAATTTGTCAAGGTCTCTCTGCAGGGCCTCCCTGCCTTCAAGGGAGTCAACGGCTCCTTACAGTTTTATGTTGTCTGCCAACTGGCTCAGTGTCCCTTCCAGTTCACATCCAAGTCTTGTATGAAGATGTTGAAGAGCTCTGAGCTGAGGACGGAGCCCTGTGGAACCCCACTAGTGACAGGTCACCAGTCTGATGTCACCCCGCTCACTGTCACCCTCTGTGCTTGATTCGAGAACCAGTTGCTCACTCCCCACAGGATGTTTTTATCCAGCTGTGGGCTGGACAGTTTGTCCAGAAGGATCTTGTAAGAGCCAGTACCAAAAGCTTTACTGAAATCCAAAAATGTCATATCAACTGGTTTTCCTTGACCAGGTAAATTGGGCCACCTTGTCACAGAAGGAAATCAGGTTGGATTAGCAGGACTTTCCTCTCATGAAGCTGTGCTGGCTGTGACCCATGACTGCATTGTGTTTAAGGTGATTTTTAATATTTCCAAAAGTAATCTCTATAACTTTAGCAGGCACTGAAGTGAGACTGACAGGCCTGTAGTTTCTGGGGTCCTCCTTCATGCCTTTCATGAAAATTGGGACAACTTTTGCCAGTTTCCACTCTTCTGGGACCTCCCCGGATTCTTAAGACTGGTCAAAAATCATTGAGAGAGGTTTTGCGATGACATCAGCAGCTTCTTGAGGATTCTTGGATTAATCCTATCAGTCCCTATAAATTTTTGTTGGTTTGGGTTGGAAGGGACCACAAAGATCATCTCATTTCAATCCCTCTGCCGTGGGCAGGGACACCTTCCGCTAGCCCAGGTTGCTCCAAGCCTTGTCTAACCTGGCCTTGAACACTTGCAGGGATGGGGCAGCCACAGCTTCTCCGAACAACCTGTGCCAGGGCCTCACCAGTGCCCCTTCCCCTCAGGGGGAAGAATTTCCTTCTAATATCTAATCTAAACCTGCCCTGTGTCAGTTTGAAGCCATTCCCACTTGCCCTGTCACTCCATGCCTTGTCCAAAGTCCCTCTCCAGCTCTCTTGAAACTCCTTTAAGCTCTGGAAGGGGCTCTAAAGTCTCCCCAGAGCCTTCTGTTTTCGAGGCTGGAGTACCCCAGCTCTCTCAGCCTGTCTCCAGAGCAGAAGTGTTCCAGAGGCATATCACAGCTCAGCTCAGCACCATCTGTCCCTGCACAGCTCAGGTCTTCACGTCTTGGCATGGCACAGCATGGCTTTGTACAGTCTTGCACCACATAGGTGAGCTCAGTATGGCTTGAGTCAACATGGCTTAGCACAGCATAGCACAGCCTGGCTCTGTATGGCACAGTTTGGCACGGCACAACACAGCTTGGCCAGCCCCAGCCCTGTCTGGTGGCACAGGGGCCAAAGCTGTATTTGCCAGATGGGAAAACAACCCACCAGGAGGAAGCCATGCTTTTCCAAGTTCCTTGCTGCATGTTAACGAGTGGCAAATTAAAATGAATTAAAAACTATTAAAAATAACTTTACAGTGTTTTAACCTCCGAAGTTTCAGAAGTGCTGACAGTTTTCCCTGGAAGCATGCATTAGGCAGCTGCTCCATCAGCTGCATTTTGGGTTAAATAAGTGATGATTTATTATCACTCTAGAACCAAGGGGACAAGAAAACGTTTTAGGAGGAAACATATTTTTTCCAGTTTCTAGAGGAGCAGGAAAGTGGTTTTTTTGCTGCCGTTGACCAACCAGCACCCTGCACCCCCTGTATTCCTCCTCATGTCATGAAGTCTGGCAAACTCATTCTACTGGTAGCAGCAGGCTGGAGGCTGTGCAGGATCCCAGCAAACCCCAGGAGATTTCCAGTAGGAAACCTCAGGGCAGGACAGGTCCTGATGGGGTGGTCAGAGTTGGCCCTCAATTCACATATGCAGTGCCTGGGTGCATGAATGGTGTATGAGAACACACTAGCTGAAAAATTAAATGGCAGATCTTACTCTGAAGGAAGAAATCAGAGCACCTTTTGGCTAATTGTCTTTAACCAAAACCAACCAAACAAAAACAACAAACAACCACCCAACAAAATTGATTTAATTAGGTCACCAAGTGCAGGAGTTAAGCATGGAGGAGATGCCTGCACGGGACAGGCAGGTTCCCATGTCCTGGTCTTGCTGGGGCTCTCCATCACCCCATGACACACTGTCTGCCAAATGTGTGACCCCTCAGTGGGGGAATCTGTGTGATTTATAAAAAGAAGGGGAAAAAAATGTGCATTTTAATGCAACATCCCTGTGCTGTGGCTGTACATGTCCCCAGCTCTGTGCCCTCAGAGCACTGTGGCGCCGCAGTGCTTCTGGCAGTGGGGAGAGGTTTGGGCAGCACTGCAGTTCCCAGCAGGCCTATGTCCCTGTGGTGCCCACGGCAGCATGTAAAGGTTTGAGCATCATGGGGCTTCTGCCTGCAGCCATGCTTGACTCACACTTGTGCTCATCATTTCTCTGTGGGTCTGACACCACACTCCCACTCCATAGGGGCATTTGGGGGTGCAAGCAGCCCCACAGGAACATTTATGGACCAGTAAAAGGAACATGATGGTGTTGGTATTGGAATAATTCAGTGTCCTCTAGGATGTGTTCAACTCATCGCTGCTGTAAATAGGCTGCAGGCAACAATTCTCAGAGCCCTCAGAAGGACGCTGGCCCTTGGAAGGGACCTTGGCAAAGAGGGAGTACGAAGTTCTTTGGACAAACACAAGCAACTGGCTCACTCTGACAGTGCAGGGAGGTCTCCTGCTCTTTGCCTTGTTCCAGCAGAGCTCTCAAGGGCTAGTCACAATGCTGGGACCCCCATGCTGAGCCTTGGGGGATGGCTCCGTGTTAGCTGGCTTTGTGGTCCTGTTTTGCTCCCACTGTGAACTAAAATGAGGCTGAAGATCTGTGGGTGCCACCTTGGGTCACCAGTGCATGAACAGGGAGCTCAGCCCACATAGCCAGAAGCAGCTCCCAAAAGAGCCTTTGCTTTGGATGCTGTCCTGGAGTAGGGCTGTGAGTGCTTGGGGCAAAATAATCCTGTAATTTAGAGAAGAAACCTGATGAGATGATGGGGAGGAGAGCAGAGTTCCTTGAGGAACAGAGCTTCTTGAGGAAAGCAGAACTGCTTGAGGAGATCTTGGGGATGTTGCCAGCTGGGGCTTTTGACTTCAGAAGGGAGGTGGACCATGTGGTGAGATTCTAGATGCTCTGCAGATGTTTGCTGGAACTGAATCCACACAGGTTAGCTCAACCCACCCAGAGCCCCCACCCTCTGGGGATGTTCATGGTGATGAAAAGGATCCCTGGTCCAGCTGGGGGACAGATGTGATGGCTCAAACATGCTCTTGCTATTTTCCCGTCTACAACAGGGTAAAAGTGAGGTCACGACATTTTATTTGGGGACTGAAAGAACAAGTCACATGTACATATTCAGTGTGAGAGGGATGGTTTAATATGGTCTATCTCAGCAATAAAGAAGTTCCTTGTCACAGCACTGACAAAAAAAAAAAAAAAAGGCAACATCGCCAGAAAATAATCCTAACTGCAGAGAGACGTCTCTCTCTCTTTTTTTTTTTTATAATTTGCTAATTAGTGACTGCTGGGCATCACAAGGATTGTTGTTTTCTCTGATATGCTGATTTTTTCTGTCTCAGTGGAATTGGAGATCACAAAAATAAAAAAAAAAAAGAAAAGAAAAGCTGCTTCTTCAGAAGAGCGAACAGGGAAAAACTTTTAGTAAAGTCAGGAGAAATTTAATTGAAAGAATGAGTTTATTTCTTCTTTCCTGAAGGGTTATTGTGTTCTTCTGCTAAGCAAATTGCTGGTTAAAGCAATGAAAGCAAAACAAAATGATTTTTAAATTATAGATCAAAAAGCGGGATGTTTCTGGAAGGCCTCCCCTCACCAACTCACATTCCCGGGCAGGTCTCCGGTGAGCAGTGTGGCTGCAGGGAGTTGGCGTCTCCCAGAGCAGGGCTGGGAGACATGAAAACCACACCAGGAAAAGTCTGAAGGAGAAAGTACTGGGATTTGCGTGACTGAGTGGGAGGCTTTTGCAGGTTGGGGCAGGGGGATGGAAGAACTTCTCCAGCTATTGCTTTCACTTGGAGGAGCAAGACTTTGCACACAGAAATTGATGAGCAGGTTTGCCCATCTATTTGTAGCAAGTCCATCCTGCCACAAACCAGCTCTTATGGGGAGAGCTGTGCTCTAAAGCAGCCCAATGTATTGTTAGTTCTTTTGCAAAATATATGCTACCAAGTAAAACCCACAAAGATTCCCTGGAAAACCTGGGCTAATATCTGTTGGTTCTGATCATATTTGTAGAAAGGCCAAAAAAATGCCTACCCTCTCTTCAGTCCCTGCCCACCGGGTCTCAGCAATGACTTGCATTGACTATTTGCTCTGCCAATGTGCATCTCACACACCTCACTGCCCACCAAGCCCTGCTGTCCTTTCAACCTGCACTGCTCAAATGGTTTGCTTCCATGTAACAGATAAAAGACTTTTCTAACTGTCTCGTGGTCCGCTGAATTTTTTCCATCCTATGGAGAGCTGGTGAAGTGCTCCTGAACCAGAACTTCTGAACAGTATCCTGGAGGGCAGAGCAGGGAGATTTCCATGTTCTGACTACCCCCATAATTCCCATCTTCATGTCACTGGACAGGTGAAAAGGCCCTTTCCTAAGCTGATGTCACTGGGATTGGTCTTGGCTCATCTATGCAGGGGATGGAAAATCCTGCACACACCCACTCAGGTACCAGCACCATCCCAGGGGGAAGCTGACAAACCCATCCCTTGTTCCTGGGTTCCCCTCTGCAGACTTTAGGCATCCCAAGTGGACAGGGGAGGCCCTATCCATGGAAGTCCCATGCTGTGGGGTGCAGAGGCAGTCGTCAGGGTTATCCCTGCACCGTGTTTCAACTGAGAGCATCACCTCTTCCTGATGGCAAGGTCTAGGGGGGATGCCTGCCTGAGCCCTGCCCAAGGTCGGGCTGTTATTCACCCATTTTTAATCAAACCTGCAGCTGAGGTTACAGCCTCAGCCTTCGAAATTGCTGCAGAATTTTGCAGTGAGGCTCCAGCTTGGCCCACTGCTACTTTGGGCCCTTAATTGCAACCCCCAGTGCTCTACTCATCTAAGCCATTTCCACTGGAGGCTCCATGCCCTTGCCTCCCACCTGGTCCTGGTCCTGTGCCAGGAATGAACTAAGAGCATTAGTTCTCTTCTGGCCTGGGGTCTTGGTGCCAGTACCCCCGTGGCACTGCTGGCCTGTGCCCCCTCAGTGGTGGTTGGAGCACCTAGCCACTTGTGCTCTGCCAGGGCTGATACCAAGAGCAGGAGGCATTGGCATTCCTGCTGGGTCTGTGCAGTGCAAAAGTAAACTTAACGTTATCTACTGATCTGGTAATTAATACACTGGATGCTTTTTATTGGAATGAGCCAGGGCAAAGACATGCTGGCGGTTTTAATCAAGGGCTGAATTGGAGAGGTGCTTTCCCCTGGCTTCCCCTGGAAGGGGCTGCACTAGGTGGAGGCTTGGGGTCCAGCCTGCATGGGATGCCTAGTGCCCCACGTTAGGTGCCTCTGGAGGGATCCCAGCCCTGCACCCACCATACCAGCCCATACATCTGTTCTACCTGCCCAGTTACTATATCTAATTGCCACACCAGACCCCACCAGGCCTTTTCTTAAGCAAGGTGCTTTCAAGATCTTTAAATATTAGGCACAAAATGTTTTCCCAGACTTTCACTGTGCTCCACTCCACAGCACCCATTCAGGGCAGGGAGCAGGGAAGAATGCTCTGCCCAGCGGCACCAGGGATGCCAGGGCCATTTTCTCCAAAACCGCTGTATCTGTGCTTGTTCCTGCTGCTATTTTTAATAGAGATGCCTTATTGAGATTCAAATGAATGTTTCAAATCCTCACTCCTTTGCATAATTCTTTTTAATTATCACTTCAAAGGTTTGAACACAAGATCCATACTATTTCCCTGACAAAGTTGACTGAACCTCCTTTCCCCCAGAGCTCTCCTGCCACATTTCTGGGGGCTAGAGCTGGGTCTGGAGCTGTCCCCTGTGTCACCTCTTCAGGGGGATGATGGCATTTGAGAGCAGACTCTGCAGAAACAGGAACTAAGAGAGTAGAGGGAGTCAATGGCTGCAGTGGCTACCATCACACACCCCCACAAGCAGCTTGGCACACACTGGGCAGCCAAACACCTTGAGCTTGGCACAGAAATCATGGTGTTTGATGTGAAAATGGTCGAGGCCACTTCTCTGTCATCCCTTGTCCCAGCACGAGCTGCTGCTCTAACACTGTCCCCCACATGCCGAAGAAAACCTTCCCAAAAGGAGCATTCCTTCTCCAGGGTCATGTTTTGGTGACATTTCCAACCTTCCTGGCACCCAAAAGACCCAGAGGCACCTTTCTTCCTTCTGAAATTTTGCTTCAAAAATAAAAACTGGAATTGTCACATAACTGCATTCACTAGGAAGAGCTGGAGCTTTCCCTCAGCTATCCCAAGAGCTGGGAATGATAAAAGGCCCTAAGGATATAACAGAGACATAGGCGCCAAAGAAGCAGCCCAGGTCCCCATCTCACTTTCCCCTCCATTTCCATACCCACGGGGTCTCCCTGTCTTGAGTGGGAGCATCCTCAATTTGCAGGACCAAGACTCTAAAGAGCAGCATGGTTCAACACATGGGAAAATAAACTTCAGCTTTAAATCATGCAAATGCAGATAGAGTAAAATTGCACAATTAGTAGGATTTAAAAAGATACTGTCCCAGACATGCAAAAGAAGTGGGCTTTTGTATGGGCTACAAAGGACGTTAATTTGCAAATGCTCTTAATATTAATTTTTTATTATTTAGACTGATTTTTTAAAAGTCTCCAATAAAATGAGAAATCTGGACTAAGTATTCCAGTTGCATTTCCAAGCGCAGGAATCCAGCTTTGATGTTCCTCTTGATAACATTTTTTTAGAGCCTTGACTGCATCAAATTAAATTCTGATTACCCTGATAGTGCAAAACAGCTTCCAAGTGTATTCAGGTGAGTTTCTGTTCTGGAAGAAAATTAGCTATTTTGACAAGGATGCTTGTTAGACAGCCAAGAGATGGGGAGGAAACAGCCCTGCCAGGGATGCAGCACATTCCCAGCCCTGACTTCAGCCCTGGGGCTACTGGGCTATGGTGCCACAGCAAACCAGGTCACTGGCATTGGAACTGGAGCAGGGAGGGGCAACAGAGATAGACTCTGCAAAAGTCAAATTACACCTTTGGTGGCTCACAGCTCTTCTAGTACAAAAACCTGGATCATTTGTCCCCTCCAGATGGAACATTCCAAAGGGACATGCCCCTTACCATACTGTTCCAACCCATACCATAACATACACTACCATAACATAGCATACCGTACCATACCATACCATACCATACCATACCATACCATACCATACCATACCATATCATTCCATAACATACCATGCCATACCATACCTTACACTACCATAACATAGCATCTCATTGTAATGTCATGTCATGCAAAGTCATGTCATGTCATGTCATTTCCTGTCATACCATACCATACCCTACCATACTTTACCATACCATACCATACCACACCATAACATACACTACCGTACCATACCATACGATGTCATTGCATGTCAAGTAATCTCATGTCATGTCATGTCATGTCATGTCATGTCATGTCATATCATACCATACCATACAATTCCACAACATATCATACCAAACCATACCGTACCGTACCATACTATAAAGTAGCATATCATTTTAAACCGCTCAATGCCATTCGATAACATACAATAGCAAACCATACCATACCATAACTTAACATATCGTACCACATCCTGGCGTGTCATGTCATATCATGTCATGCCATGTCATATCATATCATACCATACCATACATAACCATAATATATCATCCCATAACATACCATTACACCCATACCATACCGTAGCATACCAGTCCATACCATACCATAGCTACCAGTCCATACCATACCATACCATACCATACCATACCATACCATACCATACCATACCATACCATATGATACCATATCATGTCATGTCATGTCATGTCATACCATATCATATCATATCATATCATATCATATCATATCATATCATCATATTTTATCATGTCATGTCATGTCATGTCATATCATACCATACCATACCATACCATACCATACCATACCATACAATACCATACCTATCCATACTGTACCATACCATACTATATGATATCATATCATATTATACCATGCCATAACGTTGCATAACATTCCATACCATAACATGCAATACCATGCCGTATCATACCATAGCATATCATACCATACCATACCATACCATACCATTCCATAAAATACCATTCCATACCATTCCTTAGCTTACCATATCATACCATACCATACCATACCATACCATACCATACCGTACCGTACCGTACCGTACCATACCATACCATACCATACCATACCATACCATACCATACCATTCCACACCACTCCGTACAAAATCATTCCATTACCCACCATTCACTACCCTAACCTAATATAAGATATCATATCATATAATGTCATTCCATGCCATGTCATGTCATGACATGACATGTCATATCATACCATACTACAACTTACCATACCAAACAATGCTCTGGTATGTTATAGATTGGAATGATAATGTTTAATATGGTATGGTACGGTATGGTATGGTATGGTAAGGAATGGTATGTTATGATATGACATGAGATGATATGACATGACATGACATGACATGGCATGACATGACACGAGAAGATATGGTATGGTTTGGTATGGTATGGTATAACATGAGATTGTTTGGTATGATAAGATATGGTTTGTTTTGTTGTGGTATGGAATGGTGTGGTATGGCCTGGTATGCTATGATATGGTATGGTATTGTATTCTATGTTATTGTATGATATTGTATGGTGTGGTATCTTATGGTATGTTTAGGCATGGTAAGGTATGGTATGGTAAGTTATGGTATGGTATGGTATGGTATGGTATGGTATGGTATGATATTGTATTCTATGTTATTGTATGATATTGTATGGTGTGGTATCTTATGGTATGTTTAGGCATGGTAAGGTATGGTATGGTATGGTATGGAATGGTATGGAATGGTATGGTATGTTACGGCATGGTATTGTATGGTATGGTATGGTATCTTATGGTATGATATGGTATGACATAACATGAGGTGGTATGGTATGTTGTGATATAGTATGATGTGGTATGGTATGGTAAGGTATGGCATGATATGGGATGGGATGGGATGATACCGTATAACATGACATGACATAACATGGCATGGCATGACATGACAAGATATAGTATGGTTTGATATGGTATGGTATGGTATGGTATGGTATGGTATGGTATGGTATGGTATGGTATGGTATGGTATGGTATGGTATGGTA
>JAWWEW010000048.1:8402528-8423091 GCA_035583185.1 Anabacerthia variegaticeps | reverse complement strand
CCTTTTCTAAGAAAATAATACATATGTATAAAGAAATAATGACTATGCATGTTTTAACTGTATATAAACAGGCCTGTAAGCACAAACAGGTGTGTATGTCTTTGGTGGAGCAATCCCCCATGCACCCAGCATGCTGAATAAACGTATCTTCTCTACAACTACCTAGTTGTGGGTTTTTTCCGCTCGTCAGCAGCCAAGGACAGATTAGGGATGGGGTTGGGAATACACCAGAGAGCAGCAGGCTCAGGCAGCTCTTCAAACACAGGTTTGGGCTGGAGCTCCATCCACGAGGTGTTGGGATCCTGCAGGACATCCCCTCACCATTGCCGTGGGGATGGGGGGCTTCGTCCTGGAGCCTGTCCTGGAGGAGTGTGGGGGATCCCTCACAGAGGGGCTGTGGGACCCTCACATGGAGGGATGTGGGGGACACCCCACCATGGGGGCTGTGGGGACCCCTGGGGGGCTGTGGGGACCCTCACATGGAGGTGTGGGGACCCCCGGGGGGCTGTGGGGACCCTCACATGGAGGGATGTGGGGGATCATTCCTCGGAGGGCCTGGGACCCACTGAAGGGACATTGGGACCCTCACATGGAGGATCCCCCTCACACTCGGGGATATTTGGGATCCCCTCACACTCCGGGATATGGGAGATTCCCCCTCACCCTCCGGGATATGCAGGATTCCCCCTCACTCAGGGATATGCGGGACTCACCTCACCCTCAGGGATCCCCCTCACACCCCGGGATATGTCGGATCCCCTCACACTCTGGGATTTGCGGGATTCCCTCATACTGCGGGATATGGGAGATTCCCCCTCACATTCAGGGATCCCCTCACATTCAGGGATCTGCAGGATCCCCCTCACACTGGAATATGTGGGATCCCTTCCTACTCAGGGATATGCAGGATTCCCCCTTATACTCCGGGATATGCGGGACTCACCTCACCCTCAGGGATCCCCTCACACTCACGGATCTGCAGGACCCCCCTCAGACAGGGCTGTTCGGGCCCCTCCCGGAGCGGCTCCGGCCGCCGGGGGGCGCTGTGGGCCCGTGTGGGCCCCGTCCCCGCCCCGGGCAGCGCGGCCATGGCGGGCACGGAGCGGGCCGGGGGGAGCGCCCGGAGCCGGGCCCGGGACCCGGCCGTGTGTCACTCCCGGGATCCCACCGTGTATCGCTCCCGGGACCCCGCCGTGTATCGCTCCCGGGACCCCGTCCGCAACCTCCGCCTGCGGTGAGCGCCGGCCCCTGTGCCCGCCGCGGTCCCTGCCCGGCCCCGGCCCCGGCCCCGGCCCCGGCCCAGCCCTCACGGCCCGCTCCCTCCCCGCAGGGTCCGCATCCAGCGGGTGGCCCCGGCCGGGCCCGTCCTGCCGCAGGTGCCGCCGCCCCTGGGCCCCGCCGAGCGGCCGGGCCGGGCCCCCGAGGGAGCGGTGCCGCTGGCCGTGATCGCGGCCTGCCCTTCGGGGCCCCGGCGTTCCCCGGGGGACGAGCAGGAGGAGGCCGAGGTGGGGTGGCAGGAGAAGCTCTTCAGCCAGGTGGGTGCGGGGGATGGGGGGCAGAGGGGTTCACGGAACGGTGCGGGTGGGGGGGAATGGCTGGGGGCATCCAGTCCGACCCCCGAGCTCAGGCACAATCTGAGCGTGGTGCTTCGGGAATATCCCCGGGGAGGGAGGATCCACACCCTCCCTGGGCAGTGCTGGGTCACTGCAGAGCGAAGAAGTTCTTCCTCATGTTCAGGGAGAGCTTCCTGGGCATCAGTTCATGGCATCAGTTCATGCCCTTTCCTCTTGTCCTATGGCTAAGCCTGAGCAGAGCCTGATCCTGCCTTGACACCTCCTGAGAGGTCCCCTCTCACCCATCTCAAGGCTGAACAGCCCCAGCTCCCTCAGCCTTTGCTTATAAGGCAGATGCTTCAGTCCCCACATCATCCACACAGCCTCTGCTGGACCCGCATGGGAGCACCATGTCTTTCCTGTAGTGGGGATCCCAGAGCTGGACAGGCTTGGGGAAGTTTCCTGACACCTTTCTGCACCTCCCTGTTTCGGGGTGAGCTGCTGTGCCCAAGCCCTTCCAGGTGGGCATCGGTAGGTACTGCTGGCTGCCACATGCCTGAGCAGTGTCAGAGCTGCCCCAGAGCTCAGGTTATTTCCTGGGATTCCCAAAGAGTCTTGTCTCCGTGGTGGCTTTGGAAACCTCAGCTGAGAAGTATTTGTGGCTCTGCCAATTCTGGTGGAAGGCAGCTGTTGTGCTTTACCTGTGGTGCTGTCAGTTTGAGGTGGATCTGTACCTGAATGAGTCAGCCTGCCAGACTCCCCTGGACCGGCAGTACCATGAGGAGATCCGGAAACTGGAGAAGGCTGGAGGTCGCAAGAACCATCGCATCTTCACCTACACCGACCACGACCGATTCACCAACCTGGAGGAGGTACCTGCTCTTAGTTACCCAGTGTCAAAACTTCCAGGCCTGCTGCACAGGGAGCATTTGTTGGTTCTTGGGCCTGCAGAAGCCAGGCAGATACCCTGAGTGCAGGAGAAAACACTGCTGCAAAGCAGCTTCACCTGATGCCCTTGACCTGGGGTGGGATGTCCCTGCTTCAGGGTGATGGTTGGGACAGCTCAGGGTGACTCATCTTTGTAGCTCTGCTCTGTGGGTAGCGAGTGGAGTGGAGGGAGCTGTGCTTTGCTCCCTCCTTTTTTGTGCAGGAATTCTACAGTCATTTAGAAGTTTGTGCTTGCCTGTGAGTGTGTACATACCTGTTCACTTCTCCAAGAGGAGAGCTGTGTTTGGAAAAGATGTCCCAGTACAGTTGAGCTAGTTCCTGTCTGTTCTGTCTTCCAGCTCTGCCAGAAGGTAACTGACTCAGATCATGAGGTGCCATCATACCTGGTTGAGAGGATGGCCAATGTGAGGAGGAGAAGACAGGACCGTAGGCCAGTGTGAGTGCCATCTGGGCCTCAGAGCTTGCTCATGGAGGTTTGCTGGTGCTGGTGCCCCAGCTGTGGATTAGCCTGGTCTGGGGAAGCTGGAGGCTTGAGCTTTGTCACACGTGGAATCCAGCAGTGTGACTCCTCATCATGGGGAGGTTGGTGCTGCTGAGCTGAGCTGTGACTGGTGCTGTTCTGTTGTTCACAGAGAAGCGAGTTCTCTGAAGTCCAAAATCATCACCTGGGAACCCTCAGAAGAATTCATAAAGAACAATCATGTGATTAACACACCTGTCCAGACAATGTACATCATGGGGGACTTGGGACCTTATGGGAAGTGAGTAAAATCCTGAAGTTATCTTACTTTCCCAAAAGAAAGCCCGTCTTCCCTCCTTACTCAAATCTCCTGTTTCTTTTACTAGTTAAGGGGAGACAATTCCAAGAGCTCAGTAACTCAGGCTGCAATTTCTTTCTGCCTCTTTCCTCATTTGGGAGGTAGCTGAGTGTATCCCTCCAAAATGCTTCTAGGAAAGTATGTGTCTGTTTGTTCCCTTCTGTACCTCCATGTGCCTTTAATAGCTCTGCTGCTCCAGGGCACAAGAATGACATTGTTCTCTGTTTAGACTGTGTTTTCTTGATTTCTTCCTTTAGGCTTGGTCACAGGGAGTATGAACATGTTCTTTGCACAATCAAGGTGGATGGCAATGGGGTGATCACAGTGAAGCCTGACTTCACTGGCACCAAAGGACCCTACAGGTGAGTGGGAGAGGGCTGGGATCTCTCCTGGTGCTGGTACTGGGGGCTGAAATGGCTGTTTCCTGACCACCCTTCAAGCAGGGGATCAGCACTTAAATGGAGAGATTTTTTCTTTTAGATTTATTCCAGAGGTCTCTAAGAAAAGGTTATTACCTGCTTGTGCTTGGTGTCACTGTGTGTGTGATGTGTGGGACTTTGGTGCCAGTCCCTAGGGATGCAGCTTATCACAGAATCCCAGAATGGTTTGGGTGGGACGGGACCTTAAAGCTCATCCTGACCTTGGACACTTCCAGGGATGGGGCAGCCACAGCTTCTCTGCCCAACCTGTGCCAGGGCCTGCCCACCCTCACAGGGAAGAATTTCTTCCAATATCCCATCTAACCATTGCCTTCAGTCAGTGTGGAGCCATTCCCCCATGTCCTGTCACTACATCCCCTTGTTATTCATATGCTGGACACAAGCGATTCTCCTTTTTTAAGGGAATGATGCTGGCAGGCTCTTGGGAGCAAGGACAGGGCTGTGAGTACCCTTGCAGTGAGGACAGGGCTGTGAGTGCTTTTGCCTCACTGCAGAGGCCTGGTGGAGGGCACACAGCTGACTCAGGGGGGCCCCTTGGATGTCTGTGCCTATTCTCTGCATAATGGGGGAGGTTTTCCCATGTGTTTTGGGCTCTGCAGGATCGAGCTGGATGGAGAGAAGCGAGAGGTGTGGGAATACACCATCGAGAATGCCTCTGCCCAGGTGCAGCCAGAGGAGGAGGAGCGTGAGCAGCGCATGTTCAGAGATGTAAGGACCAGCCCCTGAGTGTATTCACTAGTCCTGAGTGACAGACCCTCATGTGGGTGTAACTCCTAGTGCTGTGCACACCTGAGGTGACAAAATGTCACTGCCAGGGAGCCTCATCATGTCCAGTGGAGTCCATGCCAGTTGAGAACTCCAGCAAATACTCTCTGACTGTATCATTCCTTATAGACACCTTGTCTGTAGTTGTCCTGCCTCTACCTGCAGTGATCTATGGAGTGAGAACTGATGCAAGAAACCACCCAAACTTGTGCCTTTCTAGTGTCACCTGCCAGTGTTTTTCCTTCCCTTTTGAGCAGTGGGCAAATTCTTCCCTTGATCTTCCTCTTGCTGCCTGTGTATTTATTGAATGGTTTCTTGTAACCCGTAACGTCCCAGAGTATTGGTCTCTCATGTCATGTCTTGATCTTTTTGAATGGCCTATTTGGCTGGGAGAGTTTATAAAAGTACTTTTAATTGTTGTTGTTGTTGTTTGTGTTTTCAGCTCTACAGTCGGCACAGGGATTACCTCAATGGGCTCGTGGGCTCAGAGTTTGAAATGGTGAGTTCCAGAGGCTCCTGGCAGGGTCTGGAGTCTCTGCTGCCTCTGGGCACTGGTGACCTGGCTCACACTTGCACCACAGGCTCCAGAGACTGTTTCATTTTAGGGGAGGATGTTGGCAGCTTTTACCTTGTGGCTTCCAGCAGAAAATTAGGTCAGAAGGGACAAGGTGCAGTGGGTTTGGGGTCTGCAGAGGTCCATCCTGTGCCTGTTCAGGGTCTGCTGAATGCTGCAGCCTCTGTGAGGCTGTGTCAGTGCCTCAAGACCTGTGACTGGAGTACTTTCAGAAGAAAGGAGAGTTTATGCCTTCTGTGCCAGTGATTGCTGTTAACTTCTTAAGTGTCAAACACCTTTATGCAAGTAAACAGCCATTTTCATCCCCAGACCCATGCATAATTTACCTTCTCACTGAATCAGCTGAACTGCAATCTTTTTTTCTTCATATTTTGTTTGCCAAAGTGTGGAAGTTGTGCTTTTCAGTACTTGGATAGAGTGCGTCAGCTTGTCCTGTGCTTCCCTCTGCTTCCCCACCTTGGGTAAGTGCAGGAACATGACAGGAGAAGCAGGTCTATGATTTCTGCAGGTGACCTTTCACTACATGTTTAATCAGTCTTGAAGTCTGTAAGAGACTGATTTATGGAATAGTGAACTCCTGCAGTCTGGGATTTTGGGGTTTTGGTCTCTTTAGAGCCTCTCTCCAGAGGGACTTTTCACTCCCTGGCCAGCACAGTAAATCATTCCTGTCCAAATACCTGTGTGAGATGTTGTTGGGAGGGGATTGTTGAGGTTCCACCAGTGGTCAATGACCTCTTTTATCTTGTTTATCTGCTTGTTTTTTCAGCCTCTTCCTGGTACTCTGAGACTTTTTGTGAATGGAGAAATAGGTGAGTCCTTGCTCTAAACAATAATAGGGGCAAATGTGTGTGTGCTGGGATGTCTGAGGCTAAGAAGGGTGCAAGGATTCTTGGATCATAGGCTGGTCCAGAATAGGTGATTCTCTTCCTGGAATCCTTCGGTTCCTCCTTCTCCTCTGCTGTTTCTGCAGACTAACCCCTTCAGAGGCATTTACAGGTTGGAGGTTACAAATATTGCAGCTGTTCTTGGAAGACCTAGATCTGAAAAAAAGAACAGATTGCTATAATGTCTATTAATTTCCCAAAGAAATCAATTAAATATATGACCTCCCTCATCTGGTTAGTGATATGAGGACAGGGCTAGTTTGGAGAGGGAATCTTCTCTGAGGGTCATCTGTTACTTTAAAGACCCTGGCTTTTCCCAGCTTCCAGCAGTAACTGGTTGCCCCTGAGATTATTGGTGCTGTCCCAAAAGTCTACGGGGAGGAGTTTCTGTTGAAGCAAACAGCTGAAATTCATTCTTTCTTATTCTCAGTTTCTGCTCAAGGCTATGAGTATGACAACCTTTATGTGCATTTCTTCCTGGAGCTTCCTAACCGTGAGTATTCCCATTTCCAGCCACATCACAGCAGTTCAAGGAAGGAAGCAGAGATCAGACCATCTCTGCTGGGGGTCAGCAAAAGTTAATGCTGGGTCTGGGATCTAGTCGGAGGTCTGCAGAGCTAACATGGCAGAACTCAACTATTTGAACTAAACTCATGCCTGGGAGAAGGCAACATCTTCCCCTCTCATCACTTCCGGCTCAGGCTGGGACATAGATGTGGTGATGGCCAGTCTATCCAAAGTTCATTCCTTATCCTGCAGAGAACAGCCTTCCTGTCCTCTCCATCACAGCAGTGACCTTGTCTGATTTCAGTGCTCACCAGTGTGTTTTGTGCTGACACCGACATATTACATTTTGATGGATAAATAAGGCTCCCAGCACTGACATGCACATCCTGCTGCATGTTTAGTGCCCCTGGAGCTATGGCTCTGGCTTCCCTCTCTGGGTGTACCTGGATATTTATCTAAAGAGAGACCACTTCTGCTACTCAGGGCATTTAGATGAGGTTCTACTTTTCTCTTGAGATGAGTTGCTGCTTTTTGTGGGCAGTTCAGGGCTGAGGAGCAGCCAGTGCCTGGACATGGACAGGGTGGGTCATGCCTAGGGCAAGTCTGATGAGGAGCATCTGAGGAAGCTGAAGGGCTCAGCCTGGAGAACAGGAGGCTCAGGGAGGACCTTCTCTCCCTCTCCAGCTCCCTGTCAAGAGTGGGAAGCTCAAGGGAACAAGGGACAGGACGGGGAGGTACAGGTTGAACATTGAGAAGAATTTCTTCATGGAAAGGGTGGTCAGGCACTGGAAGGGGCTGCCCATGGCATTGGTGGAGTTCCCATCCCTGGAGGTGCCCAAGCAATGACTGGATGTGGCGCTCGGTGCTCTGGGCTGCCAGCCAAGGTGGGGATCAGGCACACGTTGGACTCGATGGTCTGGGAGGGCTTTTCCAACCTCAGTGATTCCACAATTCTGTGAAATTCAGTGTAGGTGATGTTACTTGTTTCCCTGGTTACTGGGGACTGACATTGTCCTTTGAGCTGCTCTGGTTTGGGAGTTTGGTCTCACCCCAAGCCTTCACCACTGTGTTCACCTTCTCTTCTCCCCCCAGAGTGGTCAGGCCCCCCGTTCCAGCAGCTCTCAGGAGTGACACAGACCTGTGCCACCAAGACAGTGGGCTGGGTAAGGACACTTTCAGACCTGCAGAGCAGTGTGAACAGCCAGTCTCTGGAGTGGAACATGTGTAACAAACTCCAGCAAAGGACCAGCAAAGGTCCTGACTTGATTGTTCCTTTCAAAAGCAGAACATGTTTGGGACTGTCCTCATTCTAATTGCACTTGCCATTTTTCCGGGGGACTATTGTCCAAATAAAACTAAACCAAGTAAAACACTTCAAAGCAGTTTCTGGAACCTCACTTTTTTCTTCCTTCAGGTTGACTGGTTTTGCCCTTGGAGTTTGGATTTTTATGTTCTCCAATACTCTGAGTTAACAAATTGTTGTTCTGGCTTGCCTGGGGCAAGAATGCACACAGTCTCTACACTGATTTCCCAAAATGAATTACTCTTCTTATCTGGGAAGTTGGTCCTGTTCTGTCACCAGCTCCTCCCCTAGAAAATATGAATTTTATCGGCTTTTTGACATCTTTTATGTGATCTAGTTTGCATATTACAAAAATAATTATCATACATTTCAATAATACCATTGTTTGAGGTACTGTGCTTGTCTTGGCTTCTGTTAAGATTGTGGCAATCCAGCAGTTATGTAAATGACTGAGTTGTCATGTGAGGTGTGTTACTCTTTCCCTTTTTCCATTATTTTTAACAGCCTGTTCCATCCACATGACATTAGGGAGTGTTTCCACATCCATCCTGCAGTCAAGTATTTGTTAGTGGGATGTGATTGATCATGTTTGGGCATCATTACCTGCTTTTCACCATCAATTCCTTTCTCCCTGCTCTCTATGTCCCCTGCAGTGCTGGTGATGAATTCTCATGTCCAGGAATCTGATCTCTGTCCTGTTCCTTTTCCAGGATAAGGTGGCACACTTCTGCTACCCCTTCACTCTGGAGATGTTTTACACCCAAGAAGATGAAGGTGTGTTTCCTTGTATTTCTGAAATCCTTTGATCCCAGTGCACCCATCCTGCTGCCTGGCCTGTTGATGAAAGAACAGAGGGAAATGTTTCTGGTTCAGCAAAGGTTCACCCTGTCACCACACAGCCCCTGGACACATCCTGTGTTTTCCCTGCCTGGAAATCCATTAGCATGTGTATGGATCCATTGAGGTTGTCCTGCTGCAGGCAGCTTTATCCAGTTGCAAAACCACCTGAATCTTGGCTTGCTTTTCCCTAAACCTGACATTGCTGTTGCCATTGCTGGGATGCTGCAGCAGGAGAACCAGGCAGCCTTTTTGTACACAACTAAAACCCTGTGCTGAGTCTTATGTTTGTAGACACGCTCAGTGACCTGTATAATCCTTGTATAGTTCATGTCACTTCGAAACTTCAGCTCTGTTTTAAGCTGGGCTTCTCTGCTGCCTGCTCCTGCTGCTTCCTCACCAATCCCATTGCTCTGGGGATGCAATTGCTAGGGACAGCTCTGTGGCATGCCTTGCCACTTGAATCCAATGTACACTTTGGATTTGGGTATTCAACCAACACTAATGAGTTTTCAACTTAGAAGAAACACAATGAGTTTGTTTCACTGTGGAGAAAAGAAGTGCTTAGAGAGCTGTAGGAGTATCCAGGCTAATAGTCCCCCAGTAATGTTGGGAAAGACCAGAAATAAACAGGTTCCCCTGGTTGGCATCAGATCATTCATGAAAGATTGCCTTGTCTGATAAAAAATAATTGAGAATCCAGCTTGTACTTCCTGTTAAAGAATTTCCCCTAACTTTAACATCAATAATCCTATTTTCATGCTCAAATCTGAGGGTTCAGCTTTCGTGGGGGAAAATAATCAACTATAAATCTTTTCTAGTCATTGTAAAGGAAATACACAAATGACTGTAGTGGAAGCATGCTGGAGTGTATCTAGAGAAGGGAATGGAGCTGGGGAAGAGTCTAGAGCACAAGTCTGATATGAAACTACTGAGGGAGCTGGGGGGGCTCAGCCTGGAGAAAAGGAGGCTCAGGGGAGACCTTCTCATTCCCTCCAACCCCCTGACTAAAGGAGGGAGCCAGATGGGGTTCGGGCTCTGCTCCCAGGGAACAAGGGACAGGATAAGAGGAAACAGTCTCAAGTTGTACTGGGGCAGGTTTAGGTAGCATATTAGAAGAATTTCTCCATGGAAAGGGTGGTCAGGCATTGGAAGGGGCTGCCCAGGGAGGTTTGGAGTGCCCAACCCTGGAGGTGTCCAAGGAATGACTGGATGTGGCATTCAGTGCTCTGGGCTGGGGGACAAGGTGGGTATCAGGCACAGGGTGGACTTGATGGTCTTAGAGGTCCTTTCCTACCTAAATGATTCTGTGATTCTTTGACTTCCTACTAGAGGAGTTGGACATTAAACATTTTTTTCTCAGTGTTAGTCTCCTTCCCAAAGCTGTGACCTGCTCCCCTTCTTGCAGACAGTCTCCCTGAGTGGCCTGTCCTCTACTTCGAGGTCCTATCCCTGGATTTCTGGCAGAGGTATCGTGTGGAGGGATATGGGTCTGTGGTGCTGCCAACATCTCCAGGTAAAACAACCTTGGGGCATTGTGTTAATTGTCTGGGAGAAGGAGTTGAGTGGTTCTTTTGGGAACGGATTCAGTGCACTGAAGGGGGTAATCAGGTGTTTGGGGGGCAGCAAAGAAGGATGTGATGCACCCTGCACCATTCTGCCCTGGTTTTGAGGCACGTTATGTATCGCTGTTCTTGCTCCTTTGGTGGTTCCATCACAAAATGTGGTGTGATGAAGCTCTGGGGTGATGTTGCATGTCCATCTTTACCACGGCAGTAGCCCTCTGTGTCTAACATGGGATCTGGGGGGGACCCCCACATGTTGTGAGAAGATGCTCCTGGTGAGCAGGGGATACTTTCAGTGCTGGCTGTGTGATTGGAAGGGACTGACTTGTTTGTAGAACGTTTTTGATACTGTACAGTGTTTCCACTTCCAGCCAGCTGTGGTTTGGGTCAGCATGCTGCCCTCTGTGACTGAACAAATCACTGGTCACAGCAGCTAAGCTGTCCTCTTGTCCTGTGCCAGGTGTCCACGAGCTCACCATCCCCACGTGGCGCCCCGTGGAGCTGGGGACAGTGGCTGAGATGAGGAGGTTTTTCATTGGGGGATCTCCTGAGCTGGAGGACTTAACCTATGTCCGGATACCATCGACGTTCAAGGTGGGCTCAGCTGCAGGGCAGCTCCTTGCCAGGAGGTGGGACATTATGCTCTTGGGTTTGGGTGGCTGTGGACAGCCTGGACCAGATTTGAACGAGGATGAGCTGGTGGTCCTGTCCCACTCACTGAAGAAATGTTTCCTTTATGAGATTTGTGATCCTGAACAGAGGAATGGACAAATACTGAAGCAGAGCTGTGCATTCTGAAGGGTGAGCAGCTTAGAGTAGTGGGGGAGCAGGGACCAAAGCCTTGACTTACCCGTTTGCAAAGTGTCAGATCAGTATTTAGTGCCATCTACAGACTCCTCCTGGGTTTCTGTGGGCAATCAGGCTGTACTGTGCCTGGAACAGCTTCCCAAAGTGCAAAGGCAAAGGATATGAGGCAGGTAGAAACTTCATGATCCTCAGAAAGCTGCAGAGGTGCTTGATGTTGTAACGAGGAGATGTTTAGTGCTAGCTTTGTGTGAGAACAGGCCCTGATGCAGATGTTGAACCCTTCCCCCAGCACTGCGCTGTCAGCTTGCGAGTGTTGTGCTCCTGCTCTCAGCATGGAGCTATCTGTCCTTGGGCAGGGAGGGACTGTGCCCACAGGAGTTTGTGCTCTGCTGGGACATGCTTGTTTCCGTTGTGGGGTTGCTCTAACCTGTGCCATCCACGCAGGGAAAGCGCCTGAGCCGCTTGGGCTTCCGCACAGAGACCACGGGCAGCGTCACATTCCGCCTGTACTGCCTGCAGCAGTCCAAGTAAGTGCAGCAAAGGGAGCTCCATGAGCTCCATGTCTTGTTGGCTCTTGGCAGCCCTGACCTCCTGCTGTGCTTCTCTGCAGAGCCTTTCTGGAGGGCAGTGCCCTGAGGCAGCGCATGCAGAGTGTCCTGGACCGGCTGGGAGGCTTCAGCCAGCAGAGCTCTGTCTACAACGTTCTGGGTAGGGCCTCGGTGCCACTCTCACTTGGGTTTGCTTTTGGCCCCTTTTTAAAGAGTGGGCAGGATATTTCAGGAGAATCCATTACTGGGGGCGTAATTCCCCTCCCTGTGAGCTCTCAGAGTCCATGGCAGAGGTTTAATATTCTGCTCTAAGCTGGAAAGTTCTAAGCTGGGAGGCAGCAGCAATGAGCAGGCAGGAGGGATAACCACTGTGTGAGGGCACAGACTGGGCTGCCCAGTCTTGCCTGGCACTGAGCACAGCTGGTGGCACTGAGGCACACACCCTGTCCCTGATTCCATTGGGCACTGAGCAGAGACAGTGCTGGAAAACAGAGAGCAGCACGGGCCGGGTGCTTTTACCTAGTTGTTGGAAGTGGGACTCCTGCCCCAGGAGAGGTGACACATCCCTCCTTCCCTGAGGCTGTCTGATGCACTGTGACCTGCTGTCCCCCCTGCACTGTGACCTGCTGTCCCCCCTGTGTTGTAGAGGCTTTCCAGCGGGCACGGCGCCGGATGCAGGAAGCACGGGAGAGCCTTCCTGAGGATCTCATCAGCCCTTCTGCCACCTCCATGGCCCAGCCACAGGACCTGTGAGTGTCACCTCTGCTGCCTGGAGCACTCAGCATCCTCCCTCCAACACAAGCTCCCATCCCTCAGAAGGAGTCACAGTGTCTGGAAGCTTCAGAAGCCCTTCCTCTGTTGTCTTCCCTGGATGGGGGAAGGGATCTGTAACACCTCCAGGCCCAGAATCTTTGCATTTCCACAGGTACCTGTGGAAGGAGCACATTTTTTGCAAGGCCCTTTGTTACCAGGCTGTAACAATACAGACAATTGTTCCCATTTCTGCTGAGCAGAGTGAAATACTGACATGGGACCTTTGAACCCTGTAACATCTTTTCAGGGATTGAATAGTGAATAATGAGAAAAATTGACTTGACTTAGTAAATTTAGCTTTCTTCTTAAAGAAGAGGGTTCATGTTGAATGTCAAGGCATGAATGCTGTTTGATATTAATAAATTGAGTAGATAACTTCTTGAGAAGTGCTGATAATTGTTAGCTGTTGTGTATAGGGCAATCAGTAGTAAAATGAATTCATCCACCTCTGCCTCAAGACTGATTCATTCCCAGAGAAAGAGCTCTCTGTCACATGGAATATATGAAATGAAAGCAAAGGAAGGACACGTGACAGATGGAGAACTGGACAAAAGGGTTACATTCTGCATTTCCTTGTGTGTGCCTCTAACTTCTGGCTCTGCAGTGATGAGCAGGAGGATTCTTTGTTCAGGAATACAACTGAAAACACATGTTCCTCTTAGCTCATGGCAGAGCTTTGGCTGGGGCTGGAAGTGCAGCAGGCAGTGAGAGCAGGTGATAACATTTGCACAGCAGCTGAACTTTGAACTGCTCGAGCTGTTCACTTGAGCTGTGCTTTGTTATTCCTTCCCTGACTGCAGAACACTGTGGTGCTTCCTGGGGAAGCTCGTGTGTACCCAGTTTCTTCAGTTCTTTTCTCATTTTTTTGCCCTGTTTTTATTCCTGTCTCAAGTTCAGAGGAGGGAGGATCCCTTCAGACTGACAGTGCAGTGTTGGTTTGTAAAAGAGTCACATTTCTGTGTGTTCTCATCTGTTCCAAACATAAAGGATGGAAAGAAAAATCTCAGGCTGAGACCATGCAGGTCCAAATGTGTCCATGAATTTAAAATTCACAGGCATGATATGAAATAGGAATCATCCTTCTTTTGCTCTGCATGTTCTTCACAGGGAATGTGAGACTCATGGTTGCAGCCATGTGTGGTGGTGTTAAAACATCCCCTTCCTCCCTGGTGCTCCATTGTCTCCCTCACTCCCTTCTTGCCATTTTGAGCTTGCCTCAGCCTTCACTGGGAAAACAAACTCCAAAAAGGAGTCAGCAACTCTCAAAAGAGTTTGTTTCTTCTTGACCTTTGTCGTAATTCCTCCATCTGGCAGCTTGAATCTGTCTGGCAATTTCAATTATAAGGGGATTTTTGCTCACCTTCCTTGCCTTCTGCCCCTCCTTTTGATGGATGTGTTGGAAGTGTGGCCTTTGTAGCAGAGCAGTGTCCTCAGCCTGGAGCTGGGGGATGTCTCTGGTGGCTGTGGAGGCAGCACCTGGAGCTGGAGCAGCAGAACTGAGCTCTGTGTGTGCTGTCATGGCCTGTCATGACTGACCCAGGATGAAAAGCATTCACTGAGTGTGTAAAACTCACTAGCAATTTATTTTAATCATCCTTCATGTCGCACATGCAATGCTTCATTTCCTTCTGAGTGTTTTTGTGGTGCTCATCACCAATAGCTGGACTTCATCCCTCTGAGACCCTTCTCAAGATGGGGTTACAAGGTTAAGAGAAATTTTTTTTATCAATAAACTAACAAAAGACCTTTCTGATTGAGATGATGCCAATAGCACATCCTGTTAGGTGGAAATTTTGGATGAGATCAGTCTCCTGACTCGTTGTCCAGAAGAGTTACATGGCAGGATTTGGTGTGTTGAGTGTTAGGGTTACACAGAGATGCAGTAAGATTTACCTAATGATATTATTTTGCTACTGAAAACTGAATAGTGTAAAATCTTACAGAAAAGAGAGGAATATTTAAAAATTAAAAATTATTAGAACCAAGCAAGCAATTCTTCCCAAGTAAGAGATTGTTTGCAGTTCTTCACCTTTGTGCTTGCAGCCTCCTTGGCCTGACAGAATAAAGTGGTGCTGATGAATGCTGGTTTGGAGAAAGCCTTCAGCAAATGTTCTTTGAATTTGCCCTTTTATAAATTAAACTAGCAAATTTACATGTACATGTATGAAAATGTCACTGATCTTTTAATCACAACTGGCATTTGTGCTCTGAGCCTGCCGAGGAGCCCAGCCAGCTGGAGGGGAGGTTGTGAATCCACCAGGTGTGCATGGCTGGAACAGCAGCTCACCAAGATGGTCAGAGGGATGGAGCATCTCTGCTACGAGGACAGTTGGGATTGTTCAGCCTGGAGAAGAGAAGGCTCTGAGGTGACCTAATTGTGGCTTTCCATTATCTGAAGGGGCTGACAGGAAAGATGGAGAGAGACTATTTACAAAGGTCTGGAGTGACAGGACAAGGGACAATGGCTTCAAACTGTCATAGAGTAGGGTTAGATTGGATATTAGGAAGAAATGCCTCCCTGAGGGTGGTGAGACCCTGGCACAAGTTGGGCAGAGAAGCTGTGGCTGCCCCAGCCCTGGAAGTGTCCAAGGCCAGACTGGATGGGGCTTGGAGCAACCTGGGCTAGTGGAAATTGTCCCTGCCCATGGCAGGAGGTTGAACTTGATCTTTAAGGTCCCTTCCAACCCAAACAATTCCATGATTCTATGATCCTGTGCCTGGAGTGAGGTTGTGCATCCACCAGGTGTGCACAGCTGGAACAGGAGATGGAACAGGAGATGGAATAGATGGCCAGTGGGGACAGGCAGGAGGGGACCCCAGTGCCCTCCCTGGAGCCATGAGGAGTTTCCTGCACTGAAGTGTCCCTACAGTGTTCATAGGAGGGGTATCTGTGCAAGGAAACCTGGCAGGAGAAGGGAGAGGCAGGAGGAGTGTTATGGGGCTGGATGGACATGAGTTGACAGGACAGGGGAGCCAGAACTGAAGGTGCAGGGAGGCTGGAGGGCAGGAGGAGCCTGCAGCAGGCACAGACCAGGCATTGCTGCAGAGTCTTGGGGGGCCCAGAGTGGGTCTAGCAGTGAGACCTGGGGGTCTCTGTCCCGGTGCATGGCCAGCAGCCCCCCATCTCTGCCTACACGAGCTGCAGCAGCATAGCTGGTTTCTCTGGGGCTTTGTGTGCTTCTTCCTTCAGGCACACTGGAGCTGTGATGGGCTTGTGAGTGCCAACTGAACTTCCAGCTGAATGGGCATCTGTCTGAGGCTGAATCCTGCAGCCTCACCAGGGCTGGGGGGGCGTGGGGCCAGGAGCCAGCCCGAAGCCCCTCGGGGTCTTCTGGGGCCTCATTCAATGAGCTGTGCAAACAGAAGGGAATGGTAGGAATGCTGGCTTGGTGGAGGGAAGGGTTGTGGGCAGTTGTCAGAGCCTGCACGATGCAAATCAGCTTCCATTAGAAATCCCAGTGAAAATGGAACAGAAAAAGAAAACCTAGAAATGAGTCATTCACGTGACGGGAAGAGCTTCCCATCAAAGTCAGATTGCAGGAATGGCATTGCTCCCCCTCGAGGAAGATTTGGGCTCCAAAGCAGGGACCTGGCAGGAAACCTCAGACACCCCTTTGGCTCGGCCCCATCCCAGGGCTGGGGATGTGCACCAGGAGGGCTGTTTGGGAGGGACACTGGGCTGTGTCCACAGTGGAGCTGCAGCTCTGGGCAGAAGATTTATCCTGCCCCTTCCTGGTGTGTGGGGAGGGAGAGAAGTATTGTATCTGCACCACGGGCTTTAAGTGGTCGTTTTTAAACAACTGGAGGCTGATTGTTGGATCAATACATTTAATTGTTAGCCAGGGGGCTGGAGTAGCAGAGGAAGGCTCCTGGCAGTGACGGGAACTTCTGGGCTGCTTTGCCTCTTCCCCCCTGCTACCATTTTATTAACGCACATTGTCCTCCCAAGGAGCAGCCCACGTTCTCTGCAGTTAATGTCAATATTTCAATGCAAGGCAGAGGGGAGCTGACCCGAGCAAAATCCCACTTCATTGGATCAGTCAAGAAATAAGTGTCCAGGTGCCCTGTTCCTGCACTGGAATGATTGCTTTGGTTTGATTGAATTTCTCTCACTGCCTTGGTTCGAGCAGGTTTTTAAGTGAACCCAAGTGCTGTGTAGGCTGGAGGTGCTTCCCTTTCTCTCTCATCTGTCAAAATGGTTTTCTAGAGTAACACAAAAAATCAGAAAGGACTGACGGAATCAGACTTCGCTATAATTTATTCACAAGTTCTCATACTTAAAAATAAAATCATCTGACTTTCACAACAGTTGGGAGGATTTCTACAATGTGTGAAAGTGAAACTTGTCTTGGAGGTGTGTGATTCTGGGTTGTTTCAAGCTTTCCAGACCTGAGAAGGAGAGGATCATCCTTTGGGAAGGTGGGAAAGGTGGGTTTCCTGTGACTTGATGTGACCTTAGAAAGCCAGAAAGGTCAAGCTGGACATCAAGGTCTAGTCCCCAGCTATCCTTCAGGCAGCATCACTGTCACTTAAAACCTGAGAGATGTTTTCCAGCCTGTTCCTTACATGGAGACAGAGACTACAGATCATCCCTATCAGATGTTTTATTTTTGCTGGTGGATATTTTCCTGTGCAGAGCACTGGCAGTGGCAGCTCGTGCCTGAGCCTTTTGTCAGGCTGGAGGTGTGAGGAGGAGGAGGGAGCCTGTGATTCCTGCCAGGTGGTTATTGTTTCTCTGGGGGGTTCCTGTCCTACACGGCCACTGCCTGGGAGATCTGGTTCCCTCTGCTCATGTCCTTGTGAGCACCATGATGCTCTTACAGCTCTGGGCATGGCATCAGGAATGAGAGGCCAGACAATCTGCGGATCAAGGGAAAGGCCACTATTTCCTGGTGCTGCTGGAAGCACTGAGCCCTTGCAATATCTGACTTTTTCCCCCACAGATGTGCTCAAAAGGGCTGCATTGCCTCTCTCTTCCCCTTGGTCACCTCTCCTTCTCTTTCCTTTCCCCTCTCCTGTCCCACTTTAACTTTTTCAACCAGCCCAGGGCCACAGGGCACAGATCATCTGTATTTTCCATCTCAGTCCAATGCCTTTCTGGGTGTGCTGCTTTAGCCTCTGCAGGCTGTGGCACAGTTCCCCTTCCTCCCGACCTCATCACCCCGTTCACTGATGTGAACTGGCCCCAGAGTGGGGACAGCAGTCCTGTCCTCAGAAAAGCCATGGCACAGCATCCCCCTGTCCTTGGACACGAGGGATTGCAGCCCATGTTAGCTGTCCAAAAGCAACTTTTTAGTGGCTGTTGGCACAGAGACAAGCATTTGGAGCAATCACCACTGGCATTATCCCTGCTCTCCTCATGCAGAGAGAGGGAACTTCCAGCTGGATCCACCTGGGACTGAAGTCATAAGGGCCTTTCCCTGCACTGCTCCTGCCCTCCCTGGCACATCCCTGTGGGCACAGGCAGCAGGATGCTGGGCTGAGGCTCATCCCTGCCTTGCCTCTGAGGTCCTGTCTCTCCCTTGCCACAGGACTTGGCCTGTGTTCTTGGCAGAGAGAACTCCTCCCTGGCTCCTCCATCACTGCTGTGCTCAGTGGCTCCAGTCTGTCCCTCCTTGAACAGCTTTCCAGTCTATTCCTCGACAAATTACTTCTGGCAGCTGCTCCAGGATCTCTGTCCCATGTCTCCAAAGGGAATAATGTCCCTGAAGTGACAGCAGTGGCTGCAGAGTGAATGAATGACCAGCTTCAGGTGGTTTCTGAGCTGCAGCCAAGCTACAGGTCTTGTAAGCCCCTGCTCAGGGCTGAGCTCTGGATTCCCACTGTGCCTGCACTGTCAGCCTCACTTCAAGCCAGGCACTTGCTTTTCTCCGTGTTTCTGGTGAGGATTAATTCTGCACCGTGATGTGCATGTCTGAGCTCTTCCTTTCACTGACAGTCACAGTCCTGTCTCTCCCAAAGGAAGCAGGTCCTTAGGAACAGCAGGATTGATCTTAGATCTGTCGCAGCTGCACAAGCCATCCTCCTGCAGCCTCTGCTCAAAACACCTCTGTAATTCCTCCTGTGTCCTTGGCTTTCTCTGCTGCATTTGGGCTGCCTCACTCACCTGAAAGCCCGTCAATACTCCAAGTGCTGCAGGCACTGTGCCTCTGGCTCCCTGGCTTTGCAGCCCCTGTTTCCCACAGCACATGTGAGGAGCTGGGTGACCCCTCCTGTGAGCCCCTGTGTCCCCAGGGCTCTTGGGGGACAGTTACTGACCCCTTCCGTGAGCCCCTGTGTCCCCAGGGCTCTTGGGGGACCAGTCACCCCACAGATGTGTTTTAATCCTTGGAGTCAGAATTGTCTCAGCTCCTGCCACACAACAAAGCTCCCTGAGGGGTGGTGGCACCCAGCACGGAGGGGACCTGCATCCTCCCTGGAAGTGTGGAACAGGAGGAGGAGAGGTGTTGGGGAAGGAACCTCATGGTGGGCACTGGAGAGCTGAGCTGCCCTGACACAGACATGGGCTTTCCCTCTGCAGTTTGGTGGTGGCTTTGCATGTCCCTCCATGGGCGACACCATCCTTGGCATTGGAGTGATTTGAAGCAACAGGGTCTTCTGTGCCCCCCTCATGGGGGCAGAGTGAGCCCCTGCCCTAAACAAGCTGCAGTAATTAAGTGCAGCACCAACAGGAGAAATGCTGTGCTGTGCCCAACAGCTGAACTGTGCCCACCACTGAAGTTCCACCACCAATTCCTCTTGACACAATGGGATCCTGCACCTGCACTCCCAGCTGAGGTGCCCGTGGGTGTCCCTTGACACCAGAGCTCCTGAAAGGCACCTGGGTGGTGGTGGCCCAAAAACAGATCCAGGTGCCTGTTCCACTTCTTAGTGTGTGAGGAGCTAGTTTTTGAGCTAATACACGTATGTGACAGAAGCAGGAGTTTCAAATCCTCTGGGACAGAGCTGCTCCCTTCCCCTGCAGGAATCCTTGACCCTGGTGGTCCCAGCTCTCCAGGGAAGCTGCAGGGCAGCATCGTGCTCAAGGATTGGGGTCTGTGTATGTGTGAGGCAGTGGAGCAGCTGCCTGGGGAGGGGAGGGGGACCCGGCTGGAGGCATCGGGCTCAGGTGGGCATGAGAAACCACCAGCAGCAGCATGTGGCAGAGGTGTGGAAGTACAGGCTGCACTGAGAGCCATCCGAGGGGATCTGGAGAAGGTGCTGAGGCTGAGGAAGTGCTCGAGCACTGACGTGCCAGCACCAGGCATGATTTGGGGTGATCTGCACCCGCTGCTGAGGCTCCTCCGGGGTGGGGGGTGGGCTGTGTGTGCAAGCGTGGGCTCGGGGATGGAATTAGCACTGCTCTTCAGGGGAGCCGGGGGCAGGAGAGACACCACCTTGATGTGCCTGCCCACCTCTCCCTGAAGGAGAAGGGGGCAAAGCAGGCAGGAGGTGGGCTCTCAGCCTGGGCCATGAGGAGGGCTTATGGGGGCGATGGCAGTGGGGGTGACATTTCTTTTGGCAACGCACAGTGCTCTTGTCACTTGAATGAATTAAACCTGTTCCCGGTGACAGGAACTATCCCGCTGGTGGGATGTGCAATAAAGCTCCACTGCCCACCTGCAAGGGAGCCTGGGGACACGCTGGTGGGAGGGGGAGCACAAATAATGCCCGGCCAGGTCCCTCCCAGAAGCCACCGACCCACACGAGTCCCATCTGCACAAGGCCGGGGGAGCAAAAAGACACGAGGGCAAGTGAGGACCTAAATTAGGGACTCGGAGGGAGTGACACCCTGTCCGGGCAGAGGCTCAGCCCAGGGCCCTGGTGGGAAGACACCTCTTGGAGGAAGGGGAGCTGTGTGGGAGCAGGGAACACGTTTGGGATGCGGAGCACTGCACTGAGTTTACTATGGGATGTTTTAGAGAGGAGGACAAGGTGGGAAAGGGATGGATGCCAGGAATTCGGGGAAAACACATGCAGGACAATGCGGGAAGGCTGGGGGGACCCTGGCGTAAGCTGTGCCGGGGGTCCGAGCTGTGCGGGGGCAGCGGGGAGGGGGCCCGCAGCCCACCCAGCCCAGTCCCGCTTCGGGGGTCCCGCAGCGCCCGATGGGGCCGCCAGGGGGCGCCACGGCCCAGAGTGGGACCCGCAGCCCCGGCCGGGTCACCTTCTGGGGGACAGTGCGGGGTGTGCAGGAGAGTGTGGGCTGTGTGAGGCTGTGC